>LOEQ01003780.1:23339-50131 GCA_001685075.1 Bramus lutescens
ATATAGGCAGAACTGTCTTTGAAATTTCCTGCTTCATGGAAAAGTCTACCAGATCCTATGGGCCTTTAGGCTGAAGATAGATGCCCCAACACTACAGAAGAACTTTGGGTGACTGTCTAAGCAGCGAGAGGTCTCTGTCAAATCTAGAGTTTTGGAAGTTTCTTACAATGTACTTCCTGTTTGCTTAAATATTATATTCTTCTGGAGTCTTTGATGGAGTTGAAGAATTGATAGTTATAGTTTTCCTTAGTTATGATTAAAGATAAAATAGATATAAATATTATAACTGTAATTCTGTTTTGTTATATGTAATTTTCTGTGTTAAAGTTAAAACCTTCCTTTTTATTTAAACAGAAAAGGGGAGATGATGTATGAAGTCCTTCTGTATATGTGTTGCCTTTATTGGTTAATGACTAAGGAATCTCCATTGGCCTGTGATAGGACAAAGTAGAGCTAGGCAGGGAAAACTAAACTGAATGCTGGGAGAAAGAAGGTGGAGTCAAAGAGATGCCATATAGCCCTGCCAGAGACAGATGCTCGGAATGAAACTTTACCCAGTAAGCCACAGCCACATGGCAATACATAGATTAATCAAGATGGGCTAGTTTAGAATATAAGAGTTAGCTAGAAATATGCTTAATCTATTTATAGTATTGCAAATAATATGTTTTCTGTGTGATGATTTTGGGGCTGAGAAGCCAAGAACTAACTAGAACTAACTAGCAACTCCCTAAACACCTACTCCTCTTTGTAATGCCTCCTAGATCCACACCTCCACCTTCCCATCCCCTTCCACTCCATGTATTCTTTTCATTGTTAACAACCCACCACGTCCAATTTCCTTTGCCCACAAGTTCTTGGATGGAGCCTGTCACTGCAATGTAATCTTCTTACTAGGGCCATGCCCTTAAAGAATACTAACTCTCCCTCCTACAAAAGCTATCAACTGTCAATAGCTTCTCAGTTATGGCTAGGAACCCCAGAGCCCCTCCCCTCATGCTAGAAGTCCATAGGTGTCTTTCCAATGTACAGTTCTCTGTCTACCAGCTGACCTATGTAGGGTACACTAGGCTCCCTTTTCTAAAAGAGCTGGGAAAGGAACTCAGCAGAGATACATGAGCATTAAGGGATAAGGGTTGGACTATGGGCCCTTTAGCTTAGCAGTGGAAAAGGAGTTCTGATAAAGGCTGCATTTTAGGAAAAACAAGTTTTCCCTACTATTTGGGTGACATCCATTTCCATAGAAAGTGGAAGTGTAACAAAACGGACCAATGCTGAATCATGACTTGTGAATTTCTTTTCAGAAGCTATTGTTAAAGATGAGAATGGACTGCTATTTATAGGATCCCTAAAGGAGAAGAGGTTACCTCTGCCATGCGTGCTGCTTGCAGCCATGTTTCCCCATTATAGCAGACTCTTATCCCTTTTGACCTGTAAATACAAATGCAATCTTCTTTCTATAAATTGTCTCATCATGATGCTTTATCAAAGCAACAGAAAAATAACTAACACAAAGTGCTTCATCTCCTCTGGCTGTGGGTACATGCATAAGATGAGATTAATAGCCAAAGCTGACATAAGGAAGTCTTTCTCAATCACTGACCACTTTATTTTTTGAGATAGAGTATCTCAGTGAACCTGAAGCTCACCAGTTTGACTAAAGTGATTAGCTATGGCACCCTGGGGATCCTGTCTGTTCTCTCAAGCATGAGGGTTACAGGTGCTCTGGGGATCCAAACTAAGTTCTCTTGCTTGAGCAACAAGTACTTTGCCCACTGAGTCATCTCCCTATGTCCCAAAACATATTTTTGCATGGGACAATTCTGTATTCTGTCAATTATATTTTAAATAAACGCTGATTGGCCAGTAGCCAGGTAAGAAGTATAGGTGGGACAACCAGACAGGAAGTAGAGGCAGGGCAATGAGACCAGGAGAATTCTAGAAAGAAGGAAGCCCATTCCTCCCCAGTCCTGTCCAGACACTGAAGAAGCAGGATGTGACCTGCCCCACTAAAAAAGGTACGGAGTCATGTGGCTAACATATACTAGAATATAAGTTACAAGAGTTAATAAGAAGCCTGAGCTAATGGGCCAATCCGTTTATAACTTATGTAGACCTCTGTGTGATTTTCTTTGGGATTTATGGGCTGTGAGAACTGGGCAGAACAGAAACCCCAACAAGCAGGCCCTCATGTTACATTTTATATTTTTTCACTTGTGAGAGGTAAGACTTAAATTGACAAACTCAGGTCAGTGACTGTCATGTAATAAGTGACTGATCATCCATTTTTACCTTTTTTATTTATTATTTATCTAAGAGTTTATAAATACCCTCTTATCCTCTAAATATCCCAAAACAATAAACTAGCCTGTGTCCTTATTAAATAAATTTCTATTTCAGCAAAACCTTCCAAATCCTTTCGTGTTTAGGTGATTATATCTTTTCACTTCTTGACATAGTCATTCACTGAGTCTGGCTAGATGCAATAGAAGAAGGAAAAGAAGCACGGTGACCTATGGACTCTGAATGGTACCTATGAAGACACACAGCCATGGAGAACAGAGAGAAGGCCTTACATATAAGGCTGCAGTTCAGGCAAATGACTCACAACAGTAGCAAGCCAGAAGCTGGGGGCCTTGGAGAGGGCAGGAGGAGCACTGAGGAGACAGGAAGAGGCTTGGTCAGGGGAGCAGCCTGAGGAGGGGCAGCTGGTGTAGGATGTTTAGTTAGAACATGGTACAGTTAGTTAAGTGTCATATGAAGAAAGCACCTCTGGTGTTTGGTTCAGATAAACAGAGAATATTGGGCGAAGGCTGCCTTATTTACCTGTAACTATTATAGGTGTGTCCCCCTTTCAATGAGGATGAAAGTGTGCACTCAGTGTCCTTGGAGGAAAGTGAAGCAGGATTTCCAGATGCAAGGCCATTCCTGGAGTCAGAGAAGGCTGGCAGGAGGTGCTAGGGACATCTGTGGGCAGAATGTACAGGACTTGCAGAGACTAGACAGCAGGAAAAAGGGTGTACCGGGGCCAAAGATGATCTGACCATGTTCAGTGTGGCTACTGGGGAAGGTTCTACTATACAAACAGAATAAAAGATTAGAAAAGAATGTTGGCTGGAGAGGAGAGTGAATGCCCTAGATTTGGTCTAGTAGGATTTATACTGTTGGAGAAAGCCAGGACAAGCATTGAGCTAATAAATTCTTGATCTATTGATTTTAGAAGGTAATTCTTTGTATTTTCTTTGGATCCTTGTTTTGTCTCTCAATTTGCCTTAATTTTTATGACCTTGATTATATGGTTTATAAAAGTATAAAACCCAGTAGACTTACCTCCTACTCTTTCTTAACACACACACCCTTCTCTGCATCTTTAAATTGTTAGCAGTAGAAACCATTGTGGTTTTCTAGGACACAAAACCATTCTGCAGAAAAAAATTTCAAAACCTTGTTCTTGAATAAATATGGATAATTTTCACTCCAGTTACTATTTCCAAGTCATTCTTAGTATAAATAGACAGTTGTTTCTTTTAACCATGTAAGCATGTTTGTCAAGAATGTCATTCTCCAATCAAGTTTTTCAGTGAGTAACGTCATCTTGTCTGATATTGTGTGTATTTTTGTCTCTTGTGCTAAAAATCATTGCTGATCTGTCTGTGACACTGAATCAGTTCTGTGCTCTTGACATTGGTGGACACTGAGGGCCTGGTCAGACGAACTGACTCATTTTAATCATTCCATACAATTAACTGCACATGGATGAAGGGCAAAGGCAGGGAAGCAATTACGTACATAAAGTTCCAACTTGGCATTAGAGAAGGTGAAAAACAGTGATGGATTAGATGTGGCACAGCCTCCTTGGGTTTGTTCTGCCAAGAAAAGGGGAATCACCTCAAATTTTCCAATCTTTAACCAAAAAACTACAGGCCACATTTTTTTTTTGCATTTTAGGTCACCAATGTTCTCTTGTTCTCTGTATGTATCATTCCATCTTCTTTCTCTTTGTTTCTGCAGCTTTTTACCCAGTCATCCCCCGCCATTCATATGCTTTATTTCTGTTCCCAGGTGCACGCCATCTGATCCCACAGGTCTGATCCCCAGCTCAATACTCTCCCAAGTGTCCCCTCTTTCTCACAGTGAGTCAGCCTCTCTAACTCTGGATTACTGTCTAATTTGATCTGGTCAGTTCTGAAGATATTAGGTAATATTAGACCCATCTCTGGCCCCATGGAATTGCATTTAATATCTCTCCTCTGTTTTCCACCATGCCAAAAATCAATGTATAATAAAGATGAATAAATCATTTTCCAACTGTAATAAGATCATCATATTTTAATTACTGAGCTAGGGAAAAAAAAGAACTATCCTCAGAGCAGATGTTGAACCAAGGCCATTTGGGAGAACACCGGGCAAGCTCCCTAATATGAGATGGCCAGGAAATCGTCTGTAAGAGGAGACTCATCCATGTATTTAAAGCAGAAATCTTGTAATTAAAAGACTACTTGATTTTGTTTGTGCATTTATTTACTCATCAATATTTATGGTACTTTATAATATTTAAGACCAAATCAGGAGTTGGAATGATTTAAAAGATTGCTGATCTTAGTTCTATCCTTGTGCCACCCTCATCCTCAGTAATGTTCAGGCTTTGGTTCTATGTATGCAATTATGGACAGGCTGATTCCCAACTCTGAATTATCCATTAGCTGATTACAGCATAAAGGAAAATTTTCCCTAATGTCAAGGATTGGATAAACCTTTATAAATATTAAGCCTATGCATACCCCAAACCATTTTACTGCTACAGAGCTAATATTTATTACCACTCTATTTATTATCCAGTTTTTATTCAGATATTAACTCAGTTCATTCAAAGTCTATAACTCAGAAAAACTACTTTTTAAAGTATATTCCACTTAAATATCTAGGTGTTCACCATACTTAATTCAGCAGAGAGCTTTGTTCTGATGTCATCAAGGTGACTTTAGAGATATTTCATATGTGACATTATTAAACATTATCATGTCCTGTGGTGGTTTGAATAAGAATGTGTAGAAGGAGACTACTCTTTCAGTCCTGGCTGCCCAGACCCGAATAATCACATAGAAACTATATTAATTACAGCCCTGCTTGGCCAATTGCTTAGGCATATAGCAAGTTCTTACATCTTAAATTAGCCCATTTCTATTGTTACTTTATATTTTACCATGAGGCTCATGGTTTGTTACCTCTTGCTTCTTGGGGAGCTACATGGCATCTGCCTTCTTTGCAGCTACATGGCCTCTCCCTGACTCAGTCTACTCTCTCTCTTTCTCTTCTCTGATTTCCCACCTGGCTTTACTCTGCAAAGTCATTGGCCGAAACAACTTTATTTCTTATCCAGTAAAAGCAACACATATACAGAAGGACATTCCACATTATCTCCCCTTTTCTGTCTAAATAAAAAGGAGAGTTTTTGCTTCAACACAATAAAATTACATATAACAAAACAGTTAATAAGCAAGAATTGTAGATACAATATTTAGTCTGTTTACAATTAGTAAATTAAGGAAAATAATATTCTATCTTTGTGAGTCTAAAGTTTTATATCTAATTTATCTTTTTTTTATAACTAAAGAAAACTATAATTAAATGTCTTCAACTCTTCAAAGACCCCCGAAGGGTATAATATTACCTAAGCAAACAAGAAGTGCATTGTAAGCAACTTCCAAAACTCTAGAATTCACAGAGACATCTTGCTGCCTGGACAACCACCCAAAGTTCTTCTGTAATGTTGGGGCATCCATCTTCAACCTACAGGCCCATAATATCTGGCAGGTTTTTTTAGTGAAGCAAGAAATTTGAAGATCTTTTCTGCCTTGTACTGGCAAAGTTCATCAGTTGCTTAATTCTGTGTCTTGCAAAACGTCTGGCAGATTATTTCATGAAGCAGGAACCCTGAAGGATTATTTCACCTTCTTTTGGCAAGTTCAGGAGTCATTTTTCTGTGGGTCCTGCATGTCCAGTTTATAGAGCAGTCCAGGCAAGAGCAGTTCCTTACCCAAATGGCTAGCCTTGTCACATTGAAGGCAAATTCCATAATGAGTTTCTTCAGTGCCTATCAACCTCTTTGAAGTAATTGGTGCTGTCAGAAACAGACATGTCTCACTGTGGAGAAAAGTCTAAGTTTTTAAAATATTTTAAATGCCATATTTTGTAG
This sequence comes from Bramus lutescens, assembly GCA_001685075.1. NCBI lineage: Eukaryota > Metazoa > Chordata > Mammalia > Rodentia > Cricetidae > Bramus > Bramus lutescens. The sequence continues at coordinate 29,536 of LOEQ01003780.1, forward strand.
GTTTTTGAAAGGTTTGAAGAATATCTATCTAACTGAAATATATATCTATATATCTAGAAAACTCAACTAACATGACTATAGTTTGACTATTATAGATGACTATCTATTAATCCATAATTTTTCATTATACATTGCATTTTTAAATGAACTGCACAAACACATAATCCCTTAAGCAAGAGTAGAAATATACATATAACAAAATTGACCTTAAATTTGTATCAATAAAACAAAGTTCATACCAATGCAAAGTATTCATTTCTACATCATATCCCCCTTTAAATTAAAACAAACATTAATAAACAATTATTTTGGGGATTTGGCCATTGTTTTCTCCAAATTGCTTCTTGCTGTTTGTTGGGCAAAGTATTTTTAAGGTTCATGGAGGCTTTTTGGTGGGTCTTGTTCTGTCAAACCACATTAGCCTGGAGAGAATCCACAGGTTCTCATCTTCTGTGGAAGCAAAAGCTGAACCTCTTTTCCAAAGCAACATGTCCTTAGACCCAAATTTTGCAATCAAGATAGCATTATGTTAGTTAGTTTAATTGAGCAGCCCCGAGAAAGAAAAAAAAATCAACCATTTAAAAGACCTGAGAAGTGAAATAATATTATTTGAGAAAACAGGAAGTGCAATCAAACAACTTCCAAATTTGCAAGAAATGACAGAAACAACTCCAATGATCTCATAGGCTCCTATATTTGAATGTTTAGTCTTTAGGGAACGATGCAACTTGAGAAGAATTAGGAGGTGTGGCCTTGTTAGAGGAAATGTGTCATGGGAGGAAGGCTTTGAGATCTCAAAAGCCCAGGCTCAGTGTCTCTCTCTTCCTGCTGCCTGTGGATCTGGATATTTCTCTAGCATCATGTCTGCCATACTCCACACCATGATGATAATGGACTAAAACTCTGAAACTGTAAGTGAGCCCAAATTAAATACTTTTTTTAATAAAAGTTTTCATGGTCACAGTATTTCTTCACAGCAATAGAACATTGACTAGGACATACCCAATCAACAAGAGGGAAATCAAACCCAGCCAACTACCTAGGGCTAGTCATGGATCTTGGAGGAGAATCTAGAACTTACTAACCCAGCACAATTCCTAACCACATTCTAAATATATATCCTTATATTCACAGATTAGTGTAGCTTCTCATCAAGGAATCCCCCCCAACAGACAGACAACTACAGAAAACCATACTGTATAAAAATGCAGAGCTGTGGAGACCAGTCCCAACTGTTGTGTCTATAACCTCAGCACCTAGGGCCCAGGGTCACTGCAGAAGAGGAGACAGAAAGATCACAAGAGCCAGAGGAACAGTGAGCTTGTGTCTCTTAAAAATTTAAGAGAAACCACAGCCATGAAATTTCAACAGCATGGCTACCCTAAACATGATCTGAATATGAAAGACACCAGCAGACATGCTAAGGTAGATTGAGAAAAGCTCGAGAGGCCTAAACCAGAACCACAGAATTACAATCAATCAAGTGAAGAGCACATCAATTGGTTGTCCAATACCAAATAGCCTGCCCTGAGAAAACATTGTGTGTGTGTGTGTGTGTGTGTGTGTGTAACAAAAGTCAAAGGAAAGGAGGCCATGAATTTGAGAAAGAGTGGGGCAGGGAATAGGGAGGGTGGTACATAGGAAAGATTGGAGGGAGGAAAGGGAAAGGAGAAATGATGTAATTAAAATAAAAGATTTATTTATTAAAACATATTACACTGATGTGCAAAACATAATTTAACCTGTTTGGTATACTTGAAATGTGTCCACATGAAACTTGGAAAAAATATCTGTTGTTCTTTAAGTATTTATATGGTAGCTGTGGATTAAATTTGAAATATTTTAGAAAATTAGAAACATTTTACCTATACAACACCAATTCAGGGTGCTTGTGTATAGGGAACATGTGTTCTTATATTTATTAAATAGGTATTAGGAAAGAAAATTCTGATTAGCTTCCCAGGAATAGAAATAAATTAAGTGTTTGTTCTTCTATGAACACAATTTGGTGCCTTTTTCAACTCTTTCCCATTTACTGTAACTAAGGAATTCTAAATTGATGTACATGCATGAGTCCATAAGCGCATGCAAACACATGTATACACACACACAGACACACACACACACACACACACACACACACACATGTTCTTCCTTGCTATGTTCAGTGGGCACTGAAACCAAGAGATTATGCTGAAACTGAACAAAAAAGTGTAGAGAGAAAATTAAGATGGGTTGGTGAGGCTACAGAATTGGAGAAAGAAAGCCACAGGGACAAAATGGCAAGGCACGTTAGGAAAGATAGGGTAACGGAGAAAAGCTTGTAAAGAATAGAGAAGAGATGGGAACAAGCCATGAANGAGAGAGAGAGAGAGAGAGAGAGAGAGAGAGGGAGGGAGGGAGGGAGGGAGGGACAGAGCGAGAGAGAGGAAGAGAGAGTATAAAAACAAGTTGGAAGTTGAAAAATACCAAGTACACAAGGACATAGAGCAGGAAAATTATTGAATAAAATGATATCTGGCAAAAATGCTAGTGAGAAATTAAAAAACTCTCAGAACTATTGGTTCATTTTAAAAGCTAAAGACGTTGTGTCTGTGAGAGGAATGGATAAAGCCATGACACCTTTGGAGGAAAGTGAAGATGTGCAGAGCTCCAGGCTGGAGGGTGAAGGTCTGATGTGAATAGGACCAACAATGACAGCTGTACTTCTTTTGGCAGTTGGTTATCTCATTCATAAAACTGAATAAGTATTACACTTCTAAAGTTAAACAGAAAAGTATAAGTAAAGCAGAATGCAGGAATGACAGAAAATTTAAAAATGGAAAGTGTATAGTTGGATCTCTTTGAATTTGTCTTTTTTTTAATTGAAAATAGATTAATTCATACAATGCATTTTTATCATGGTTTCCCCTCTCTTGTTTCTTCTCAGGTCCTTCCCACCTCCCCACCAGCCAACTCCATGTCTTCTTTCTCTCTCTCTTTAGAAAACAAACAGGAAAAAAAACGAATAAAACAAGACAAAGAAACAACAACAAAACAAAGAAAAAGCACAAGAAATGCATATACACTCAAAATACAACACACACACACCATAAAAATAAAAAAAATCAGAAACCATGATCTATTAGCAGACGACCAGTACAGTAAAAATGCCTTAACAATGCATTATGAGACAAAAGCTACATCTTTAAAAGTATCATTGGGTTTATTTTGTATTGGTCAACTACTGCTGGGCATGGGGCATGCCCTTAAGTGTGTTTTATACATCTAGTGATATTCCTTTGGAAAAAAAATACCTATTTTTTTCTCTGTGAGTGGTTATTAATTTGGAGCTAGCTGAAGGGCTGGTGATGGAGTTTGTGTCCACTCAGCGCTGGAGCCCTATCTGGCCAGGACCTGCGCAGACTCTATGCATGCTGATGCACTCTCTTTGATTTCATATGTGCACCAGGCCTGCTGTCTGGAACACACTGCTTTCTTGGTGTCATCCATCCCTTCTAGCTCTGACGCTCTTTCTGCCTCCTCTTCTGCATAGCTCTTTGAACCCTGAGGGGCAGCGGATGAAAACATCCCATTTAGGTCTTTGTATTTGTTCCCATCTCCTGCAGAAGGAAGCTTCTCTTATGGTGGCTGAGTGAAACAATCATCTATGGGTATAGAAGAATGCCATTACAAGTCATTTTATTGCTATAATGCTTTAAGAGAAAAATAGTATTTAGATTTTTCCTATGTTCACAGTTTATCTAGTCTCGGTTCTTGGTCACCTGAGCAGTGTTATGCATTGATTCCATTTCATGGAGTGGGTCTTAAATCAAGTAAGATTGTGGGTGGCTCTTCCCACTATTGATTATGCAAGCAGATTACCATTGATGGTTGAAGGGTTTGTAGCTAGATAGTGTTTACCTCTCCCCTCCAGTAGCATGCAAAGTACCTTCCAGTGCCATGATCACTAGTTAGTAGGGAGGCTCTAGTTAGACACCAGCACGATTTCTCAATGTTCAGTGAGCAATGGGGCCTTACCATCAGTTTGTAGAGCACAAACAATAGCCTTGGAAATCACCTGAATTGTTTGAGGGTTTCCGTGGTGCCCCTTTGGCTAATGACTCAATTAGATATAATTCATTTCACTTACGGGAGGTCTTACCTGGTGGCGAGAGATGTTTTGATGGGCCTTGTCTCCCCTGTCATTTGATAATCCCATTAAACCTCTTTTATATATGTATGCATTTTAAGAAGCTTCAACTGTAGCAGGTTTCTGTATGACCCCTCAAATGGTTCTTTGTTGTTGCGGTCCTTCCATGTACTCCCTTCCTTACCCCTTTCTTGTGCCCCCACTTTGTTTAATCTTCCTATTCCTTTCCTACCCTTTCCTCATCCACCGATTACTATATATTCTTCTTCAGGAGATGTTTCCCTCCCCCAGGTCCCTTACTCTATACCTTACCTCTGTGATAATACAGATTGCAGCATACAATTGAAGGTTTAAAAGCTAACGCTCACATATAAGAAACTACATACTACATTTGTCTTTTGGGGCCTGGGTTACCTAAGTCAGGATGATTTTTTTTTCTAGCTCTAACCATTTACCTGCAAATTTAATAAAATTTTTTAACAGGTGAGTAATATTCCATTGTGTAAATTGTCATTATTCTTTAACCTGAAGGTGTCACACAGGAAACACAAGGCATAGCTCTGATGCACAAAAATCCAGTGGGTTTAGGGAAGAATTCTCAGGTTGGGAAAGCTGGGCAGGCCTGCCAGCACCCAGCTAGGTTAGGGAAAAATCTCAGTATCTGGCTAACTTCTTTTTATCTAGTGTGCAAGATGCTTCTGTAGGAAATAAGACTCTAAGCGCCAACACGTAATTGGAGCTGACAAAATGTGTGTTGTGAGCACACTTCATCAGGCCTCCAGGCGCCTCTCAGACCTAAGCATGTGTGGAGTTTAGATCAGCAATGTGCCCCAGCTCATCAACACCCGAGGTGTGAATCAGGACATTCAATCTTTTTGACCTTGAGTTGACCTAGCTCAAAAACATTCAAGTTAGTGGTTTCAAATATGTACTCATCTCGGTGGACTAAAAATGCTGTTTATGGATTTTGAGGAATTTGAAAATTGTCTGGAAAAAATAAAAGCCCAAGGGCTCATGACTGAAATTAAAACCGGGATCCAAAAGGAAAAGGAACTTTCAAGTATATTTTGGGAATGAATTAGGTTGAGAGGGACAGGATACAGCAGCAGAGAATTATGGTGGTTTTTAGAGAAACTCTGAGTTTGATTTGTTAAAAAGAGTCTTTTTAAAGTGAGTCACATGGGTTCTTCTAACCATTCTCTTTCTTTTACTCTATTTCAGCTCACAGATTGAGCGTATGTTCCTGACTTGACTGTTTTCTGTACCATCCCCTCTGATTACATGTTGCCAACTTTGGGGTACTTGTAATTCTCTAGGAAAAACAGCCTGCAGAAGACTAGGGTTCTTTCCTTCCAATATTGTAATGGTATATTTATCATCTTTCAGTATCTGTTTCAACAGGTGGTGGCATGAAATGGGATGAAATGGCATATAGAACTTGGCGTGACAACAGGCACATTCGTGGAGACTGAAAAATCTATAACATGTAGTATGGTTAGTATTATAATCACAGGTCTTTTCTTGGCTTGATCAGCCTGAGATTATGTAATAGCCACAATGAGGGATTTACTTCCCTAAGTTGATCTCAAGAACTTTGGCATTCCTTGAGCCCAGTAATTTCCCATCTTTCCCAATAGGCTTCCTTGGCTTTCTCAGAGGCTGATTCCCTTGTGAGCCTTACAACATCTAAGGGCTATCTCCATGTGGATTTTCAGTTTTCCTCTTCAGGAAAATGAAGGGGCACCCAGTCATTGGGTGTCCCCTACCTTGAAAAGCTTGCTTCTTCCTTCAGCAAGTGGGACCAAACATACAAGGTTAAATGTAGTATTGTTTGCAGGTAGAAGAGAGAAGCATTGTTTGCTTGTAACTGCATTTCATTATTTAGTGCTTAGCATTAAACATTTTTTGGCCTTATCTATGCATGTTTCCTAGGGATAAGTCTCCTAAATGAGCTTTGAATGTAGCCTATTTCTGGCATAAAAGCCATTCTAAGACAGGAAGCTAAGGGATTCAGAATGAGCAAACACAGGGTACTATGTGGCTCCATCCTGGAGATCCTTACTTAGGGGTGGCCCATGGGGCTTAGGGCCTTAATGTGTGTTTTTACCAAGTATCTCAGGTAGTTCTTCAAAGGGAGTCTAGGGATACATTGGAAGAGAGCAGTCAAGGCAGGGGAGGAACCAAGAAGTCATCCAGGACTTTGAAGACAAGAGCCAGGAATTTAAATATGTTGTGGTGGGCAATGTTGGAAATCCTTTAATTATAACCAGCAGGGTCATGAATCCACTCAACTTGTCAGCTTACTTTGTGGGCAGAAGGAGGTCATTTAAAAATGCTTCATGGAAATGCAAAAGCAAGCAATGAAGTACAATCACCTGCACGTTAAATTTGCAAACATTTAAAAGTTAAAATACTAGATGCCAGCAAAGATACATTCTTACACATCAGGGTCCAGCCTCGATAGGGTTTGAACATTCCAGGGTAGGGGTGTGTGGATTATAAAAATTAGGTAGGAGGAACAGAGATACTAAAGAAATGTAGAGACATAGAATAAAACCCAGAGGGCAATCCAGTGAATACAGAATACATCCATGTTTATTTTCCATATGCTTAATATCCCAATCCAAAAAGGGGGGAAGAAGGCTAAAGACTGCTTTAACATGACAGAAAGAACAAACAGGGCAATTACTTGCTTCAATATATGAAACATCAAGCCACTATATTCTGAGTTAAGCATACTGTTTTAGGCAGGACATATGGCGACTCCACCTTAGACCAAGTATTCCGTAGGCAGCTATTCCCTGGGTCAAACCTTCTGTCATATCCTTGAAGGAGCAGGTATAGGCTTGAATTCTCTGACTTTGGTCAGGGTGAAACAGATCTACCTCTGTGGGGCCTCTTACCATCCCAAACACCAAGTAACCACACCCTAGGCCAAGACATTTTGTTGGTAGCCACACCTTAAGTCAGACCTCTAGTCAATAGCCTTGAAAGAGCAAGAGAGGCTTAAACTCTCTGGTCTTCAGCCAAGGTGGAAGGACCCACTTCTGTGGACCCCCACATACACAGAGCCACTGAAACTTCACACTGTTTAACCTAGAAATTTTAATTCCAGCAATTCAATCCAAAATGCACAACAAGTCTCAGAGTTGAATTCATCATGATACTGTTTGCAATGGCAAAAGCTGTGCAATCTTTAATAAGGTAAATATGCAGACACAGAAAAACACTTAATATATAACATTGAGTGAAATTGTTAGAACACAAACTTCATCTTACAGCAAAGAAAACCAGGAAAGTATTAATACTATAAGCAACATATTTGGAGAGAGAAGGAGTTGAATTTTTTTCTTTATTTTCTCTTTTTTTTTTCTCTGAACTTTAGGCTATAAGGTTGCCTTGCTTCTTAGATGAAAATAAGATTATGAAATCAGTTTCTTTTATAATAAGCTTCTATGACTCATTCATTCACTCAATACAGGGTGTCTTCTAAATCCCATATAAGTCTGTGCCCCTATCATAGGGCTCAACTGGAAATGAAAGTGAAATCAAAGAAACATAAAATTTTTGGTGACTCAGCTATGGAGACAACTTAGTAGACAAAATTCAACTTTGCTTTCTTTCTTTCCGGCTCTGAGCTTTCTTATAAAGTAAATCAGCATCTCCATTTGCAATGAAAATGTTGATAGGATGACTTGGGGCAGAGGATTCAGCCATATTCACAGCCTTTTTTTGTGTTGGTTAGGAACTTATTCCATTCCTGGTATTTTGTTTCACTTGCTATTCTCTCTTTGTAATTTTTTATTATTATTTTATTAGGAAAAAATAAACATGAAGAAAAAATTGCAATTAGTCCCATACCTCTAAAATGTAGTCCCTCCAACACTTCAGTTTACTAGAAAAAAAATTTCTATATTCAGTTGTATATGCACATGCCTGCATACGTGGTATGGTATATGTACAGCTTTAGAGATCAGAGAAGGACATCACTGTTCTGCTCTGTCATTCTTTGCCTTTTTTGAGACAAAGTCTCCTATGAACTTGAAGCTATGCTAGTAGCCAACAAGCACCAAATATTCTGTCTTTCCTCCCCACAGCACGGGGTTTACAGGTGCTGGAAGTTGCACTCGACATATGTCATCTGGATTCCTGCTTGTGTAGCCAGCACTAGGGTCCCTCTCCAGCATCCTCTACGCATAAACTTTAAGTTCTAAAATACAGTTTGCTCTCAGCACTATTCTGCGAGTCAAGGAGTACTAGGCACCTGCAACCCACTAGGAGGATAAACAGACCCAGAAAATACCTGTCAGGTAGAGGCAGGGGCTCAGGAGGCCTCCTCAGGCCACAATTTTTGTATCAAGTTTTCCTTTGGAAGTGTCTTTAGAAGCTAGTTTTCTTCTTTTTCTTACCTGTGGGAACTCCTATTGTGGAGTCCACTAATTCCTCCAATCCCACATTTACATTATGGACTTCTGTGGTGAATGTTTTATTAGAAAGCTATTTTGCTTTTAACATTCACCTTCTTCCCAACTAGCTGTATTTAAGACGTGTTTCCCCATGTGGAGAAACCAAAGAAGAAAATATGTTTTTACAACAGAATTTGTGTGTATGGTTTCAAGAATGCATATTGCTATTTTATGAACTTAAAAAGTGTTGTTTTCTTTGAAAAATATAAACGACTCCTGAGACAGTTGAAGGAGCACAAACGGGTGCTCATGAGACTTGAGCTCAAAACCCTTCATTCATTCCTTAGGTGTGTGAGCCTGGGAAAGTTGTCAGGGTTCTCTGGTCTCCCTTAAACCAAAAGAATAAAATTTGCTTTGCAACCTTCTTGTGTGAAGTGACTTCTTAAGCATAACACTTTACATGTAATAAATAGTCTCAAAATTTCCTGAAATCTTTTAGGATCATCTTAATAATGAAATACATACAACAGACACTTCCTCTATTTGCCTTTGGGGGTCAAAAATTCCAACTTGGGAGTTACTTCCCCTCAGTTTCACTATCTACAGGGCATGATCGCCTCTCCATAGTAAGACAGGAGCATGAAATGAGATGTATATAAATGCCAATTGTAAATTAATGAAACCGCATTGATTTGATGGTTGTTCTTATTATTGCAGTAGAATAATGTCTAGCTTCCATCCACACTTGATTCTGTAGAGGTCATCAATATCAAGGTTTCTCTTACAGGTATCATCTTATGTGGCCTCTCTGCTGTTCTCCTCTCCTGGCATCCCGAAGTCCTCTTCTCTTGCTTCCTTTCAGTCCATCCATGACTTTGCCTTCGCAGATGCATTGAGGTGCCCTCCTTCATTTTCTTCTTATTCTACTAACACTACACCCAAGGTTTCCTTCATTTCCTTGGTGCTAATGGGTCCTGACCCTTATGTCCAGCCCAGCCTCCCTCTGAGCTTCCAGGCAAGGGCTGACTCATTCATTGGTGTTTTCCACCTAGACATCTTACACATGCCTCAAGGCCTGTGTGTTAAAGCGCACACTGCCATCTTCTCTACACGCCCACTCCATCTGAGTTTTGAGAAAAGTGTCCCCAGTCACAAAGCTGCCAAGGCCAGAAACCTCAGATTGGTTCCAGAATTCTCCTTCCCCTTATCTTTCTAGCCAATGAGTCATTAAGACTCATCACAAAAATCTTTCAAATATTTCATCTTTAGAACAGACTAACAAAATATTCATCTCTTCTTCCTCTAAAACAGCCCTGGGAGCCTACGCTGCCACTCATTGAATTTAAGTCCCAGCTATAATATGTGTGGTTCAAACAATCTTTAATTGTTTGCTGTCCTAAATGTTCTCAGTGATCCTTTCCTTACTTTTGGCCAGAATAATAGTATCTGAAATGAAGACTCATCATAGTAGGCTAGATGTGGCCCGTGGGCCCATGTTTCACAATTGCCCTTAGAAAACTGTAATGTTATTTTGATCAGTAGTAATATATAACTTCCTTGGAAATGCCTGTGTAGAAAGAGCCATTGCAGGTTTAAGATGAAAGTGCTGGGCAATGTTAAACGTAGGGAAACAAAAGCTCATGAAAAACACCAGGTCGTCATGGAGATGGCTTAGTGGGTAAGAACGTTCGCTGCAAGCATGGACCTGAGTTAGAATCCCTAGACACACTAAAAAGATGAGTAGCTTCACCCATGGACATGTAACCACAGTGCTGTTGGGGGTGGGGACAGAACTGTTGGAGTTTCCGGCCACCAGACTACTTTCAGGTTCAGTGAGAAACTTTGTCTCAAATAACTCTGAGGGTGATAGCATAGGAATCTGACATCTTCTTCTGGGCACTCAGCACACATACACACATCCTCAAACAGATTGTGTTTCCCGACCCTGGGGCAAGGTTTCTTTGTGTATCCCTGCCTGTTCTGAAACTTTCTCTGTAGTCCAGGCTGGCCTCAAACTCATAGGGATCGGCCTGCCTCTGCCTCCCAAGTGCTGGGATTAAAGGCATGGGCCACCACCAGCCAGCAGATTAAGTCATTTTAAAAATACAATCATCAAGTTGCATCCCTTGTATACGTAGACATAAGAATAGCAGAAACGGGCAACAGGTTGTAATGTGTGAACTGCACGTGGTAGTGCCGTATTAAAAAATATGGCTGGGACCTAACCTGGAAAAAAAAATAGGTGTGAATCAAAGTGGCTACAGAATCTAAATGGGAAACGCAGTGAGTACTTTCTACTGTTCGTTTAGAGCAGCAGTGGATTAGTGCAGGCTTCTCCGATTCCACTTGGCTGATGCTCACACTTGCAAATGAGAATAACATACACTGCATCCGAAGAGAACAGCCAGAATATTGAGAAGGTCTTTTATTCCATCAATCCTAGGCTCATGGTCTCCATTATTCAGCCTTTTATTGTTCCCTGCAAAGAGATTTTATCCAGAGTACCCAGCCTATAAATACTGAGCAGGGGACCTTCAGTATGAAAAAAAAATCACACACCAAGTGTCCTAATGCACTCGAATCCTTGAGACTGTCAGCATCAGTGTCTAATTAATTTTTTTAAAGCAGGAAAGAAAATTATGCTTGGCTTAAAAAATCCCCCAAAGTCTACACTTTATGTTCAGGGTAAAGTCAAGGACGCACTTTTAACCTTTCACCTCCTGACTAGGCTGTGTAAGGGCCAGGTCAGCTTCCAAGCAGGAACACTTCCAAGTGACTGGTATTTTTTTATTGGTCTTCGCTATACGAGGTTGAAGCACTTTATTGTCCAAAAGTAATTATATTTACTTAAGGCTGTTACTGGAGGAGGGAAAATAAAGATCCAGTGGGCCTTTATAAAGTTTCAATATAACTTTCTATAAAATATTAAAAAGCATGCTTATCTCTGCTTTTCATACTCTCTTTTTGACTCCCCAGCCACATAAAATATACTTTTTCTTGCTGTTTGTTCATAGTAAAAATCCTTGTGTTTAAAAACGGCAACAAGCTTTAATATTTTTTCCTTTAAATGGAACAATTTTAAGGACTTGTAAGAACTCAATCTTCCATTAATCACTAATTACTCTTCTTTAAGTATAGCAGGCCTGGACTCAGCTAGGCTTATACCTTTATTTTAATAAGGACAAAGCATACATGCATGCGGTTTCAGCCTGTCTGGTCATCTTATGCAGTGACGTCTCCGTTGTCTTGGTTTCCTAGTCTATCAGGTAAACATTACAGCGGTGCTTCCTGAGGTCGAAGGGCAAACCAAACTGAGCGTGCTCAGGTATCCAGACCCCAAGCCATTATTAGTTTTTCCGGGGCACTGGTTGTCTTGCATTCTATTCTGTGGCAATGCTGAGCTTATAGATCCCTGTAGGAGCCAAACTGTCGGTTTTACCATTGTTTTTCCCTCTGCCTGGTGTGGTCTTCTTCAGTCTGTATGTCTGAACAAATCTGACTTCTTCTGGAAAACTACCTTCAACCTGCTCTGAGAAGGCTTCCGTCTTCCTCTTCTACCCACCTGGAAGCTGATTCTCTCTCTCACTGGGTTGTCTGAGCCCGCTTCCACTGTTTGCTCCCAGTCTCCCTTCCGGAAACTGGAGGCTAAGCCTTCCTCTTCCTATATCCCACTTGCCCAGTACCATGACTGCCTAATTCCTGAAGTATTTTGGTCAATGCCTTTGGGACTGAAGTATTGAGTAGTTCATTGTTCCCATGAAGGAAACGGGCAAATCAGAAGCTACATCGAACCAAGAGTTGGGATTCAGATTGACTAAAATTTCTGGTCAACGTGAGGAAAGCCAGATAATATGAGAAATAGTAAAACCTCTCCTCTTTCATGTCATCTGGCTCCATCAGTAACACTTTATCAGGCCTGTTTGCTAATAGCCCTTGCTCAAGGTCCTTGGATTCCATCGATGGGGACAGAAGTGAAGGAAATCACTGGTGGTGTGGTCTCATGTTCTAGACAGCACGAGTCACATACAAGCAATGACTGTAACGAAAAAGCTTAATTACAGTGCGACAGAAAAAGTGTTATGGACAAAAGAAAACATAGGTAAAAGGGTAGTGCGCAATTACAACTGCAGGAAGGACTGGCAAAGTTGGGGAGTGCAGCCCACAGGAAGGTGAGACTTGAGCCTTGAGCGATGGCCTTGAGTTCTGAAGGGAGGAGGGCGGGAAAGCACCTGGTGGCTGGGGAAATGGCTAGAGCAAGGACGTGGGAATGTGCCTGGCATACTCAGAGAGTGTCCCCAAGTGGAGTGGAGGAAGAACAGGGAAGAGGAGATGACATCACAGGCAAGGGGAACCAGTGTCTAGTCAACATCTTGCAACTTTAGAGAAAATCAAGTTCCTGGAAGTTCAGAGTGTTGTCGCGAAAGACATTACACCATGTTAGAAAAGCTGCTCTGAGCAGTAGGGATCCCAGAGAATTCAAAGAAGAATGCAGACAATCCTGAAGGAAACAGGCTGTGAACAGAGATGTTTAATGTGCTTTGCTTCTGTTGTCTTGTAGAGCTGCAGGAAACCTTTGTTCCCAGGGAACCCTGTGCAGATACAGTTCTTGTACTGGATGGAGGTCTAAGGGCTTGAAAAACAGGGAGAAAGCCAAAAATAAACCGAAGGATCATACAGTTATACTTCAGCTTAGCTAGGCCAAGGAAAACGTCTGTAAGCCTGGAGACATTTCTGATGTTCATCACAGGCCTGTCAGCAGTGGGTAAATAATTTCTCTTTAAGTCTGGACTGTATCTACATTATGGAGACAGGCAGTTCTAATAATATCTTATGACGACCGACTTCATTTATTCTTTCTACAATGTTTGCTAAGTCCCTACTATGTGTCGAACACAAGTGATATACATCAGTGATGGAAATAGTCCGCTCCCTCTCATTATGGAATTAACGAATATTCAGAGTAAGTATCGGATAGTGGCAAAGGGAAACAGAGAGAAAGAAAATAATTCAAGCTCCTATTACAACAGGAACAGAGGTTAGGAAGATGCCACGCTACACAGGGATGATCTGACAGAAGGAAATTTGGCAGACACTTGGAGGAGAGGAAATATGTCTTTAGGATCTCTGTGGAGACGAGTTCTAGGCAGAGGCAGCAGCTATTGCCAAGGGTCTGGAGGCAGGAGAGTGGGAGAGCAATGCCTCATGGTCCTTGCCCACTTTCCTACCCTTTCTCTTACTCCTTCCTCCTCAGACCGCTGGGAAACGGCAGGACAAGTACCGCTTTCTTCCTTCCACCCGTGAATAGGGAGAAGAGTTCGGTTTGGTCAAGGGATGCTAATAAGTAGTGTCACAAGAGCGGTAACTCAAGTCATTCTTCAGTTAATGATCTGCCAGTATTGTCCTCACAGTGCCCCAGAGAGGCCACACATCCTGCAGGGTTTCTCAGGATCCCATAGGAACACACAGAGTTACAAGTGAAATGTGTACATGGTGAAGTGTGCACTATAGGAACCCTGCAAGGGCAGGGCCGCCAGACTCACAGAACATTCATGGTGCTTCTGACGGAGTATAACAATGCTAACAGGCCAGGGCTCATCTCTGATTTCAAGAGATACCTTATTTAAGGCTCTTTCTGAGTCCCAATTTTTTGATATGGGATACAACTCTCACAATGGAGCAAAACTCTCAACTTGGAGTAAAAAAAAAGTGTTCCTCCTTTTAGAGAAGTAGAGAAGTCTGACATCCCTGCCTCCCCTCCCATGAGTGTGGTCTCCAGCACTGACCCCAGCTGGGCAGGCTGAGCAGATCACAATCTTCAGTAGTAGTGCTGTTCCCAGGCCCAGGGCGACTCAGCCTTAAGCAACACCACATGTTGGATATTACTGGTCAGTCCTCTTTCAGCTTCGCCCAGCTCAACCCAATTCCCTTTTTATGGTGGTTTTTCCTGCATGGAGTAAAGGTTATGCCTGCACAGGCCTCCTGCAGCTTTATCAGTCTCAGTCTCTTGGCCCCTGTCAGCAACTGCTCAAACAAGAACACACACGCACACACATGCACACTGCACAGAGTCGGTACTAGCACACAAGCACCCTCACAGCATCTCCCTGAAGCTAAGTGACTAACATATGAATAGTAAGACTAGTTCTTCCCTCATAATATATATGCACAAAATACATATATGCTATGTACACATCCACTCTTATGAATACACACACATGCATGTGAATATATACACATTTGCACATGTCCTCAGACTCATAGCTAAGCAAGTTTTAGTTAACACTTGATTAATTTTAAATACCATTTTCATTATCATTTTCTCACGACTGACATGGCAAGGGCCTGATTTGTGTAAAAGACTGTTTTAGGTTCCAAAGGGAGTCATAAAAAAAAGAAGAAGAATTCTTGGATGACTTGTATTTAACAAGGGAATAGTGTTATCAGAAATAGCAGAAACTCCCTGGACTGACATTGGCTGCCTGACTTTCCACCTTCCTCTTGCCTTGGGGTTGTGTGACTCCCTAGATAGATTTATAAGTCAGTTTTGAAACAGAGATTCCTAGAGCCCCCACCATGAGAGTTTTCGTTTGTTTCTTTGTGTCTTTAGAATTTGAGGGTTTGTGGGGAGCAGGGCTGGGGACAAGTTCTACAACACCCTGATCAAAGGATAAGACTTCTGCTCTTGGGCCTCTGTGTCTGACAGAGACCAGAGAATTTTACTCAGTTTCTTCTGTCTTTTTCTGTCTTTATGACCCACTGTGAACATGACCCAAGTTAGAGTATCGAGCATGAGGAACAGAACATTATCGAAGGTTCAGTTGGATCCATGTGGCTGGTCAAGGTGATGCCAGAGTGGACCAAGTTTTCAGGGGACATACTCCCACCCACCCCTTCTCCCACTGTCCACCTCAGATTATCTGTCTGAGCTCTTATCTGGAGGTATCCAGTCTAGACCCTTAACACCGCCACACAGCTGAGTGATAGAAACTGAGATGCACCCTCAAAGAACCTGTTGCTTTGGCAACAGATAACAAACAATGTGACACTGAAGATGGTCCCATTTTCCCAGGTTCCTTATCTGCCTGTTACTGATGTAAGACATCATTCGTAAGTTGGGGTTTCTGTGCTTCCTTGGTAAGCATTTAAGAAGTTGTTTTGTTTTCAGATGAATCCAGAGCACTGTGATAATTTTGAATTTCCTCCCTAGCCCATTGTGCTGTCTGCCGAAAATTCAGAATTCTTTGCCTGACGTGTTATGCAGGGGACTGTTCATACCTGGCTAGGTGGTAGTGGGATGTTCTGGTGGAGATGCTTATTACCAGGCTTTACCATATCAATTACTTTGTTTTGCCACCAAATCCTTGGCCATAGGTATTGAATAAAGACAGTCCCTAAGTGACTGCACACAACTGATGTGCTAGGTCAAAGGGGCAAAAGAGTGCAAGGGGAATTCTGGACTCTGCTTCTCACAAGGGCAATGCTTGTGGGGAAAATCTATCAGCTTGCAAGGGGGATGCTTGCTCAATCCTTAGCTTTATTCCAGCCAAGAGGAAAGGAAGGACTAAAAGATCAAGGGTACAAATGAAAAACAAACATAGAAAGCTGCAAAGTTAAGAACACCAAGGGGAGGAAGCCACGAGGGAACAGGATTATATTTCAGTTTCTTAAAAAAAAATACACCAAAAACCTTACAATCTGTCTTGTAAATTAATTCCACACTTAATTTTTGAAATTCTTTCTTCCTTTTGCAGAGTCGGGCCAATACCAGGGAAGTGAAATGCTGCAGGGGAATGGCAGGGACTTCCAGGGTGAGTTCCTTTACTTTCACAATTTCCTTTCATATGCAGATTCTGCCTGGCCTTGTCCTTTGTCAGTGCTCTCAAAGATCTAAGCTTCCTTCCTAAGGCATCATCTTTTATTAATCAGCTATGCACACAGTCCAAGAGAATGGAACTGGCTTCAGACAGATGTTGATAAATGACTAAAGTTTCTTATAAACTAAATCAAGGCCAGCCATGTTTTATTAATCAGTTAACCTTCATATACACCCGGTCCTCTGTATATTGTCTCACACTTTATATGCCATCCTGTTTACACTCCTTATCCGGAGTCAACTCAAGACAGTCAGCCTTTATTTGGAAAGACAGACAGCCTTGTACATGTTTTTACGGGTACTTAATGGCTAGCATAAACAGTCATTTACACATGCGGATTTTAGCAAAACGTTAGGTGTTAAACAGTAGAGAGAAACATCGTGAATTTATGAACTGTGTTTATTTTAGCTAAGAACCAAGATTAGAATATAAAAATGATCAAAAGCCTGCTGGTGGAAATACTCATGAATTCAGCCTTCAGGATCCTTGTGCCTCAGCCTAAGGAACCAAGGACATAGTAAGCAGACATTGATAACTAAAGAGCCTGCCCCCACCTTGCATTGCTTTGAAGGAATTATTACCTGGTGCTCCAAAATGGTACATGCGAGTCACTACCAAAGTCGGGAAGCAACGTGTTTGCTTGACCTGAGAGCTGAATAACCTGAGTTCTATGCCCCAAACCCATGTGAAGCTGGGCAGGGAAGCATGTGCAGAAATCCCATTCATAAGCAGATACCTGGAACTCATTGGCAAGCCAGTTTAGCCAAGTGGATGAGCTCCAGGCTTAGTGAGAAATCCTGTCTCAAAAAGTACAGTGTGTGGGGAATTGACCAATACACTTGACAACAACCTCCAGCCTCCAAATGAGTGCACACTCACATACACACATACACATGCCTTTCTGTATTGACCGTATTAGTTCAAGACATATTGTAGAGATAGGAAAACGATTAGACAAAACAACCTGAAATTCATGCAATACAAGAAGCTATGTAAGTAACAACTATTCTTTAGGTGTAAGCCATGTTATTAGACCAATTTCTTTTTTCCCAGCAAAACCTAGTATTAAGTTCTTAGAAGCAAATGACCTGCCTGAGCCCACCTGCATCTACGTTCTTTGACTGTCCTACCTTGGCTCCCATGGACACATGTGAAACCAACCCACCCTGGTCTAGTCTGTGTCCTGCCTGAAAGTAGAACTGTCTCCTTGTATGAGTGTCTCCGCTGTACCTACTCTGTTCATGATTTTCCCTCTTCCTAACACACAGGGCTCTGGACTGTAGAGCTGTCGTTTTTATGTTGAGGCCCATTTCCTGTCACTGACTGCAGATCATTGAGGAAGAGCAGGCACGGACTGAACCAGGAGCCCTGCCACTCTCTCCTCTGGATTCTATGAATGTTTCATCAACACAACACTGGGAAGAATTTTCTGTACATCTTCGAGTTTAGTTAGATTAGGAACAAGCGCTAAATATGACTAGTTCTGCTTAATTCAGCAGAACCTGGAGATCCTCTGTCCTGTTGTTTCAATATCTGTTTGCTGTGGCTAATTCTCTCCCCCCCACTTTTTTTTTGCTACAAAAACACCCATCATAGACAAATTTGTTGCCTCAAGTCAGTGCTAGTCATATTTGTCTTCTCCTCCAGACTTACCAGGTATATAACCTTAGCTAAAAAGATAAAGAAATTCTAGCTTCACAAAAGCATTTCCCAGCTAAATAAGCTGAAATAGACTGCACATTAAAAATATCTAAATTTTCTCATTTTCTTCATGTACAGCATGCCAATGTTAGTAACATTTATAGAATACTGCAGACATTCTACTTGTTAGTATTGCACATACTCACATACACATACACACACACACACTTATAAACTCTAAGGGGTGAGAAAATTTTAGGAGGCAAGTTTATATATGATAACTTTAAATTCCTTAGCATGCTCTGACCCAATACAATTTAAACATTATCAAGGGATAAAACATTCCTTGATAAATCAAGCACAATCTGCACATAATAAAACATAGAGTATTTATTTCTAATTTGAATACATCTAAACAATCTTATTCACTACTCCCAAGGAAGACACAGATAATTCTCATCATCACATCAAATTTTCCTGTTGCCCTTCCTCTCAATTTTCACCTTGCTGCAAGAAACCCCTTTGTAATTACAGTCCACATAGATAAGCTTTACTTGGATTTGGAGTTCATATAAGGTGAACTATAGAGCACATAATGTATTTGGCTTTTTTCATTAAACATGATGTCTGTTGTATCCATCCACATTTTAGGAGGTAAGTTGGGACCCGTTTTGTTTACAGTAATGTTTATTGTGAGGCATATGCTGGATCACAGAAACTGAGGAATCAACACATTTAGAGTAGCACATTTTTAAAGGCAACAGTTGCCTCGAAGAACCTTCTGCTTTAACCTCCAGCTTCACTCAGGAGTCTCCTGAGTGATGTTTTATTCTACCTGCTACTCTGGCCTTTGCAGGAACAAATGCCCCATAAAATTCATTTCATGAGATAGTCCATATTTATACTTTAAGACAAAGGTCTAGGAATGGTGTTTAGATTTCCCTGGGAGGAGAAATGACCCTTCATAGTATCAGTGAGTGTGAGGAGGTACAGCGTGGGAAGGAATTATTTCATACAGATATTTTGGTCAAGTTTAGTTTCATTTCTAAGTCAGAACATCTGCAAGCCTGAAAAGGAACCCCCTTTCAAATTGCTTTCTCCAGTGAGTTATTTGCAAATCTTAATAACATTTCTTTACAGATATATTTCTATATGTGGTATAAGGAAGACTATAGAAAAACCCATCAACCTTTATCATAGAAACTGTTGTCAAGCCTGACCTGTGTTGGAGTCACTACCATACTGGGCTTATCAGTCTGTGTGACCAATATGGTCCATCCTGTTTGGCTTTCTGTTATAGGGGAGGACCTGCATTCTGCTGTCATTTAGTAAGACAAGTTTTTAAAAGGAGCCATGTAAACCTTCTGTTCTGATCCTCCTATTGTTCATACTTCCATGTGACTATTTTTACAAGAAACTAGTTGCACAAGTCACAATGGCAGTGATAAATTAGCAATTGATATTTGTTGATCAAAGGATGTGTTGTTTTATATAGATAAGAAATTTGGAAGATATATGAAAGATGAAATCTTTTGAGGTTATTATATACCACTCTCTATATTATACATGTGTATATTTGTTAGATCTAGGGCATAAAATTAAGATTATTACATCATATGATTCTCAAGAATAAACATACCCCTTTCCTCCTTGGTGTAGGAGGTCCTTCTGTTTATGTGTTTCATTGGTTAATCAATAAAGAAACTGCTTGGCCTGATAGGGTAGAACTTAGGTAGGCGGAGAAGACAGAACTGAATTCTGGGAGGAAGAAAGCAGAGACAGAGAACTGCCATGGAGCCACGACCTTGTGGTGAACACAGATTAGTAGAAATGGGTTAAATCAAGATGTGAGAGTTAGCCAATAGGAGGCTAGAGCTAATGGCTGAGCAGTGTTTTAATTAATAAAGTTTCTGTGTGATTATTTTGGGTGTAAGCTAGCCAGGCGGCTGGAACAAGGGGCCCCGCTCCCTGTAACACCTCCTTTCTTTTCTTTCCTCTTGTGCCTTGTCTATAGCTTCCTCCTTGAGACTCCTACTAGACTTTAGCTTTGTTTTCAGATTATAAATCCCAAGTCTCTAGGCCAGAATCTGTCCTAGTTGTCTACTGAGTCTACGGCCTCTTCTTCAGCACCTCTGCTCTTCTGCCTCAGGGCTTCACTTGGCTTTATGCAAGTTATTTCCAGAATTGGTCTCTATCACTTGGGTTTCTCACAATATATCCTGCACAAGCTTCCTGGGAGATTTCTGAAACTCAGACCTTACAATGCCACCTTCCTGCTTAAACTGCAATCTTCCTATATTACTTGGTTGTTCTGTTTGTAGCAAAA
This sequence comes from Bramus lutescens, assembly GCA_001685075.1. Classification (NCBI taxonomy): domain Eukaryota; kingdom Metazoa; phylum Chordata; class Mammalia; order Rodentia; family Cricetidae; genus Bramus; species Bramus lutescens. The sequence goes on from LOEQ01003780.1 coordinate 49,915, forward strand.
TACCCAGATTATGGGTGCTCTTGTATCTTTCCCCTAACTACTGATGTTACCTGCATCTCTTTGAACTACTTACTCCTTGAGTATCTGGCTTTCAATCTTACCCTTGTGGTATGGGAGAATTGTCTGTAATCTGTCAATCATGTTTTAAATAAATGCTGATTGGCCAGGCAGGAAGTATAGGTGGGAAAACCAGACAGGAAGTAGAAATGATGCAATG
>LOEQ01003780.1:57002-75281 GCA_001685075.1 Bramus lutescens
CCCCCCCATAAATTTTAATCTAAAAGAAAATGTTAAAGGACTTTTTTTCTGAATAAGAAAACCAAGAGGAATCACACACAATAAAAACCTAACACCATTAGTTCTCATTGAATTCAATTCTGCCTGGGCTTTGATGTTTCTTTCATTGTATCTCAAGCTTAATTTCCACTTCCACAAGCTGAGTAGGGACTCCTGATGCCAAGTCTGGGCCATAGAGTTCTTCGTTAATACATTTAAAATTGAACAGCTTGTAGATCCTCTCATAACTACAGTATATTGTCACAGTAGTCTTATTTAATTTTAATAGAAAACCTGCTCAAAGGTAGAATACAATATCATGATAATAACCGCACTATTATTTTCAGCTTTAATGAGTCTGATGGACACAGGGTTCCATCAGAAGAGCCCAGGATCCTCACATCAAAATCAAAGTGTTTCTGTCTTTCTGCTTGCACTTTTTTTTTTTTAATCTGGAACCAGCATTCCACTCAGCTTTTACAATTGTCACAGGTTGGGTATGGTGGTACATTCATGCAATCCCAGCACTGACAGGAGAAGGAAGGAGGCTCAGGCATTCAAAGTTCTCCTTAGCTACATAGCAAGTCTGTGATCAGCGTATGCTGCTTGAGTCTCCATTAAAAGTAAACAAATAAATAAAAGTCAGCCATTGAACATTCCATTGCTTGTTAAATAGTGGAGCAGCTGCCAGCAAATCCTATGTCCATTGCTCCAGAGTAAGCTCTGAAGTCCCAGAGCCATGTTCTGGTAATTTTCATAGAGTCCTATTACAAGGCAGGGGTTAGGGCAGAGGCTTCTGGAGCCTTCTCCAATCTTCCATAGGGCAACAGTTTGAAGACCTCTCTAGAGATGAGGAGTTCCAGAGCCTCACTCCCAAAAAGGCCCCCCAAAATTTCAAAGTAGATCTTTATTTATAACTTTAGCATTTTTTTTTTTTACTAGTGAGTCTGTGATAGTTTGAATGAGAATTGTCCTCATGGGTTTATATGTTTGAATACTTGGCACCAGTTGGTGGAACTGTTTGGTGTGGTCTTGTTGGAAGGGGAGTGCCATTAGGAGTAGGCTTTCATGTCAAAACAACTTCTGCCAATTCCACTGTGCTCTCTACTTCCTGTTTGTGGATCAAGATGTGAGTTCTCAGTTGTTCCTGCTGCTATGCCTTTGCTCTGCCATGGTGGGCTCTAGTCCTCTGAAATTGTAAGCCCATTTAAGTATCTTATTTTTTGGGTTGCCTTAGTCATGGTCACATTGTTTTGTCATAGTAATAGAAACATTAACTAAGACAGAAGCTGGTACGTGGGAATGAGCGATGGATACGGCAGGTGCTACCATACTATTTTGGGAAGAATATGGAAGATTTGGGTACTTTGGACTAGGAAAGTAGTTTAACACTGTAAATAGAGTTTAATGGGTCATTCTAATAAGAGCTTGGAAGGCAGTGTTTCTGAGAACAATGTGGACTATGGAGGCCCAGTGCAAGAAATTTTAAAGGGAAATAATTATTAGCAACTGGGCTAGAGAACAGTTTTGTGATATTTTGGTAAAGAATATGACTGCCTTCCATTCTTGTCCTAATAATTTACCTGAAGCTATAATGAAAAGTGATAGATTAATTTCTTTGGTGCAGGAGATTTTATGACAACCTGATATTGATTATGTCATGTGGTTCTTAGTAATCACTCTTTATGCAGGACTAAATTGATAAGGTATAAGCGGGGTAAAAACCAATACAAAATGTACAGTTTGAATTGAAAAAGAGCACCAAAAACTTTAGTATTGGCACCAAGACTTGTGTTGAGAGAGTTAGGAGATGCAGTCAAGCTCTGATCTGCATTGGGATAAAAGGAGAGGTGCCTACTGGGCAAGACCTCACCTCATCCAGCTAATCTTGGAACTTGTGAAAGGAAAAGGCCTAAAGAATTGTCTACTTCTAAGAACCAGCAAACCAGAGCTGTTGTAAATGTATAGAAATAGGAAAGGGTTCACCTCAAGTTGGCCACCAAACTTGGCAGTGTTATGCATGTAGGTGGCTCTAGAGTCAGGAAGGAGACACAGGTAAAGGGGGTGTGGAATTTTCCTCCATGGTTAAGCAGAACTGCTGAGTTCAAGTGTGAGGCAGGGGAGTGAAGGTCTTGAGAGGCCATTACATGAAGTTGTGAAAGTGAAGCCTGGATTTCATTGGAGACCCCAAGATGTCAGAGATACCAGAGCCATGAATATCCACCAAGGAGATCAGCAGTTAGGAAGTGGAACAAGTCCAAGAGAGAGAAGTTAGCAAAGCTAGAAGGATGGAGCGAGCCATTAACACAAACATGGGACATAGAAGTACAAGATTTGAGTTTGCTGTTCAGGGTTTTGAGCTTGCTTGGTCCAGTATTTCTTCACTATGCCCTCCTTTTTTCTACCATTTGAAGTGGTAATATGTATTTTGTGTCATTTTATGATGGAAGCATATAACTTACTTTTAGATTTTACAGGGTGTGCAATTAAGAGATGGCCTTGAGTCTTGGAAGACTCTTTGAACTTTGGACTTTTAAACCATGTGTGTGAAAAGACTATGTGGACTTTTGAAGTTGGCCTAAACGCATTTTGTGTTACAATATTACAGCAGCCTATGGGGGCCAGGGAGAACATGGAAGTTTGATGAGAATGACCTCCCTCTGCTCATGGGTTTGAATAGCTGGCTTCTAGTTGGTAGAAGTGCTCAGGAAGGATTAGGAAAGTGTGGCCTAGGAAGTAGGAAGGATTACTGGAGGAGGTGTGTCACAGGGGGTAGGCTTTGAGGTTTCAAATGTCCCTGCCATTTCCATTTAGCTGTTTGTTTCCTGCTTGCATATCTAAATGTTAGCTCTCAGCTTTTCCTGATACCATGGTTTTGCTCTATCGTCATATAGTTTAGCCCTCTGAAACCATGCACCCAACTAAACATTCGTTTGTGATTTGCCTTGGTCAAGATGTTTTTCCACCACAATAGAAGAGTAACTAGGACGGAGTCGGCTTCCTGTGACATACCTCCCATTCCTTCCCAGAGAATCCCACCAACTGGAAGCTATGCAGGATAGGGGGATGGGGGGGATTCTAATTCAAACTACTACAAACTTAAAGAAAGTTGGATAAGATAATTCCAACACTGTTAAACAAATGTGCTCCCTTACATGAAAATGCATAAAGAGCTGGTTGCTCTGTCATTTTGAATGTACCCTCTTCTTCAGCTTCCTCACGTTGTAGTTTCATGTTGGTGGCTTTCAGTTAGTACAAATTACTCTCAATTTGAACTCAGTTTGATACTTTTTGCATGAGTATATGCCCATTTTTCTTTCTTTTGCTTTTTCTAGGAAAAAACATTTATAACACAATTTCTTCCTGTATCTATTTTAAAACATTTATATATTATGCTTTTTGAAGAAATATAATTTCTTTTATCTACTCATTTTGTTTCTGGGTTTTAATAAAGTACCAGACAGCTTCCCTTCCTACTCCCTCTAATTTTGGCTCCTGTTATGAGATCATTTTCAGCAGAAAACATTCGGGCAGATGTTTTCCTAAGGGGCAGAGTCTGTAGGTAAATATGAGAGAGAGAGAGAGAGAGAGAGAGAGAGTCTCTCTCTCTCTCTCCTTCATGCTCTTCATTTTCTTTATACCATGTGGCAAATGGTGATTCTGTAATCACTCTTTAATATAGCTAATATAAAAATCTAAACAAGATGACACAGACCCTGTAGAGGAAATGAGCATAAACGAGATAAACCGTTGCAAACCGAATAAACGGCAGGCATGCCAGATGAACTCGGGCTCTCCAGAGGCTTAACTGCAGGTGGTAAGTCATACTTCCAGCAGTATGATTTCGATAAAATAGGAATAAAAAAGAAAAGAAAAAAGAAAAAAATCACTCTGGTAGGACAGACAGAATCAAAGTGTCTTCCAACCCCACTTCTTTCATTTTAATTTTTGAAAACCCCACTCACTGTTAAATGAAAGCATCACTCATGTTCCATCTTCCTCTCTCTTGCTGAGAAGTTGACCCACAATCATTAGAAACATGCAAACTCCAGAGCAGGGGGAAAGACAAGAATTTATTCTTAGATCTGGCAGAACTTGCTTCTGGTTTACATACAGACTCTGTCTTGATTCTTCACTTTGATTAAATGTATCAACTTTCAAAATCATTCCCAAAGATACTATTTTTTTTTACAGATTTTTATTATTTAAATAATTTCCTATCTTAAAGAATAGACAAAGAATTACATGTTCTCTGTGGGTGCCCTTCATCACTACCGCTGCTGTGTAAAGTTCTGGTTCTTAGCGATCTGATTTTGATTATCAAATCACTCTTTGAAAGATTTTGACAGCCAATGATGACCCCTGAGCATTTTACCTCCCTGCCTGCCTTATGGGCTGCTCCATAGCAGCCATTCTTTAGGACTGTACAGATATGACAGAACCTGAAAAATTTTGTGTTCCATTAAAAATACTTCAGTTGTACTCAAAGGCTTTAAAATAACACTGTAAATAGTGTATATTCTTCTATATTTGTTTATATGTGCATATGTCTCTAAATGTCCAAGAGACCAATACTGAAACGCCGTCCCTGCCCCATTTGGGTTTAAGTGCCTAGAAATTTAAAAAGAGCTTCATTCTAATCGGTGAGCCTTTCCCTTTTATCACTCATGACTGTCTCCCCAGTCAGTCCCCTAAAATTTATGAAGCCTTCATAGCCGCGCTGTGTGGCTTTTTCCTTTGCTTTTTGTCCTGCAGTTCCTCTTCCAAAGTTGTTTGATTTTTATCACTACCTGAAGAAATTTGGTTCTCATTATTAATCATGTGAATAATAACAACATTTTACAAAATGCTTCACCATGATGTTCTCATGCCTTCAATAACTTGGTTTATTATTCACAACCCAGCATAGAACTTTGCTCTTGTTTGTGGTCATCTCGTGGACACAGTCCCCTTGCCTTGGCCTTTTCCAGTGGCTCAGAAAAGCTACCCCAGGAAGTCCCATTCAGTTTTAGGCCTCACAAATTTCTTCAGACACATACTGCAAGAGAGCTTTTTGTTTCTACATAGGAAATGCCATTTTAGATCAAAAAAAGAAGTGTTTTATTTTGTCTCTTCAGACACTCATATATACAGGAACATGGAGTAACTTGATGCATACTATTGAACCTGGAAAATCTTCAAACAGACGATGAGAGCTGGTTTTTATATTTTAAGTCCTAAGAAATAGGAGTGGTTCAAAACTTCAGATACACTTCTATATGGGGTTTTAAAACAACATAGCTTTGAAATAGAGTCCTTATGTCTCTATAAAATGCTGATATGTATCACTTTGCAGTTGAGGAAGTTAACATGGATGCTGATTTATTGAGAATGCTGTTGCAAGAGCATACACACTCTTTCCTTCCTGTTCCCAGGCAGTCCCCAGAAGTGGAACACTTTTAAACTATTCCTCCCAATACACAAACTCTCTTAAGTTGTGGAAGGCTTAGCCACGAACCACAACTTCAGAAGATCTATAAAACGGCCCAAAGGAGAAACCACAACAAACGGCCAGTGCACACTTCTACACTAACACACTGGAGTTCCTTCAGAGAAACTTGGAGACAGATTTGAGGAATGTTGGAATGTTTGCTTTGGGATATCTTTATGTTTTAACATCCAGGGAGTCCACATGCTTCCTCTCATAGTTTCTTTGACTCTCATAAGCCCAGAAATGAATTGAGCTATGGTCAACAGATTACTCTCCTTGGCTTTTATTCTTGACTTTGAGGTTATCCTGGATGTCTCTCTTATTTGCTTTACAGTACATCACCATATAATCCAGTCAGATTATCTACATAGTGCTTCACAATTTTATAGTGCATGGCCACAGATTAAATGCTTAGTTTTGTGATAAATGGGGGGCATTTTTGTGGATTCACATACAGAGATTTTGGAAAATACTCACTAAAAGTGTGTGTATGTGTGTGCATGCCTGTGCACATTGATATATATATATATATATACCTTTTAGATGTATATTAAGAAAAGCAACAAGCAAATATTAAGGATGTTATTACACATTAAACTTGTATACAACTTCCAAATTTTTTTCAATTTTTAAGTGAAAAACTGAAGGTTTTATTCATGTACATTACTGTATAATTTTATGATTTTGTGGCTATGTGTGTTCCAATCAAGATATTTTGAAATGGTGATTGCTTGACAAACTTGATAAAAGTTCTCTGTAAGATAGTGTGTTCAGATGGACAAGGAATCACAAATATGAATTGTATTCATTACTATTACTGTCTATGTGATGATCACTTCATATTCATTGATCAGAATTTAAATACTAAATTAGAAATGAAGGACTAATTCATGGTTTCAAATTTAACACTTGCCTTTCATTCATCAGTAAGTATAATATTTGAATTTATTACATTAATAAAAATTTTGATACCCTTTGGATTTTCTAAATCAAGTATTTGAAAATATTGTTGGGACATTTCCTCTATAATACACAGATGTTTACTTGGTCTTGAAAGATTTTTGTAAAAGTCTGAATTATTATGTCAATCAAGCTTATCTAGCATTTGCTATAGCCACTGCTTTTTAAGGCTATTTGCCTTAACAACTTTTACTTTGTCAAAAATTTGATGTAGGACTGAGGAGATCTTAACCACACAAGCATGAGAACCTGAATGTTATCCCGAGAACTCATTTTAAACCCAAGGGTGGTGGTATGTGCTTGGAATACTATTGCTGAGGAGGTAGAGACAGAAGGATCCCTGGGTCTAGCCAGTCAACTCACCAGCTCAGGAAGCCCAGGTCTAAGTGAGAGACCTTGCCTCAAACACAAGATTAATGGTGCCTGAAGAACAATTCCAGAGGTTAGCCTCTATAGGCATCCTCACCCTTCCCACACATACATGAACATATGCATACAAACATATGCAAAATTTAATATATTCTTCATAGTGTGCTTAACATACCAAAATAATTTCCATAATCTGAAACTTTTAGTAAGTTAATCATTTTTGAAGCCCAAAACATATTGTGATGAATCTATAAAGTGGAAAATCAGCAAGTTATTTTTTTCTATTTTTCTTTAGTTTACAAACCATTGGCAAAAGTCTTCGTTGGACAGACAATGCAGTTAAACATAAAGCACTAGAAGTAGTATTTTTTTCATTCTTGAAACCTTAGGGTAATAGATGAGACTGGGGAAGCTTCGAGACCGTAGATGGCGCTCTGATAATGCAGTACACATGGTTCATAGCTAAGTCTTGTTTGTACTCGAGGGCATTTTTGTGAATGAGAAGTGTGTTAGCAAATCTCAGACTCCTCAGGAGCAGTTGTCGAGCACCCTAGGCTTTCTACCCTGTTACACGTCATACTGTTGATTTCAAAATGAATGCTTTAATCCGGTACTTTGTTTGGTATTTTGCAGAGCAAACAGAAGTCTCTCAACTAGTTTCCTCAGAGCTCAAATGAGCATTTTTACTTTTAGTTATCCAGTAGTGAGGATTTCATTGATTTATTATCTAGATAAAAATAGTTCCTTTGTCACTTGACATGTTATCAATGAATTAGTTCTGTATTTGGTCTGAAAATTAGTAATCAGCAGACTAAGCCTACAGAGTTGTCCTATAATTCATCATGTCTTATTTTTTTTCAAACTGTAGGATAGGGTCTACATTTTTAGGATGTTTAAAAATATCAAATAAAAATTACGTGAATTCCAAGTATTGGCACATTAATTTCTATCTAATCCAACAACGTTCTTTAACTGAAGACACAAATATCACTTACTATCAAATATGACAAAACTTTTGAACATTTGATTTTCTGAAGCTACATCTAACAGCTCTAAAAATTTTGTTTTGTTAGATTATTTTGGATAGGTATTTACTGTTTTTGCTTGGTTGAGTCCCTTCCCTCCCCTCCCCTCCCTTCCACCATTCCTTTAAATTTCTGAAAACCAAAATAAGCCACTACAAAATCAACTGATGAATGTGTTGGCACAACTTGTCTCTAACTACTTGGTAATCTGAGGCAGGAAGACTGCTTGACCCGGATTTTGAAGCTAACCTGGGCAATATAAAGACTGGTTCAAAACGAAACAAAACATAACAAAACAAATTTAAAGAAAATTGTTCACATCAAAACTATTGATAAACTTTGGGGAAGTGTGTGTGTGTGTGTGTGTGTGCACGTTGGGGCGGGTTAACTGGGGGCAGGTTAACAAAATTACTTTATCTCTTCATTGGCTTTCTACTCAGCTAGCTACAACCAAGCTGTGAGAGATTGGTTTGATTAATTTTTGCAGATTTGTTTAATTTTCACTGTGTCACTAAACTCCAAACACTTTTAAAATACAGCAAACATGATAGCATTAACTAGCTGAGAAACATCCATTACACAACAGACTACTTGCTCCCTCTTAAATCTGTTCTCATCACCCTTTCTTCAGCCTCTACCACAATCACCCCTAGTCCGGTCGCCATTGCAGCCCAGAGCTTGCAGTGTGGGTCCAACTCCCCTTCTGGTTTGGATCCTGCTGTTTCCTTCCACCTCTCCCCACGACAGGCTACCTCTGCAGATTCTGAGGAATTCTGGAAGGAAGACCACCACAGGATCCAAGTGCAGGCATGATCAGGAGAACCTGCTCTGTTTTCTGTACCTAGTCAAGAACAGATTTTCCCATCATGGTTCTTAAAGAAATGGTCTCCAGTGAGTTTCAAAAAGCCGGCTCCAGGAAGCCTTTTCAGATCTGGGGCATCATGTTTCCCTTTTGACTCATAGTACACTTTATCTGAGCCTTATTAAAATTTGCCTTATCTTACAGATATTTTTGTTTTCTTGGTTTTATTTCTAACATTTTAAAACCAAAGTTAAAGACCTTGTATGTGTGACTTCTTGCACAACACACAGCCATTCAAACAATGTCATTTTCCTAATAGGCACTTCATAGTATAGTCATCAAGTGAAATCAAATTTGTCCATAAAGTCTGTTAAGGGTTTTGTATGTTTTATTAATATAACACAGGTGTCCACCAAGTTTTGGGCAGATGATCTAAAAAGAGGATGTTATTTGAAGCAACTGGGGTTTTTGTTTGTTTTAGCAACCATATGGGGGTGAATTTACCCTCTGTATTTGAAGAAAGCATCTGGTATCCACCAGCAGGACAACAATCATGATAACATTGAAAGAGAAGCAGCAACTCCCATCCCTTACGTTCACCCAACAAATGCATGAGTTTATTTAATGGCAGTTCATTCTATGCTCCTCCATTCAGAGGATCAGTGTGCAGGCAAATCAGCTTTTATAGCTAAGTATCATATACAGGAGGCATTTGTGGAATTGTCAGCCATCAAAGGGATGTACTGAACACAATCAAAACGCCCAACAATCTTCAACAGGGAAGGAAATAAACCTACTGGGGTTGTGTGAGGAACACTAACAGTCTCATCTGCAGTATCCGGTACATACTTTGCATATATAGAGAGAAGTGATGACTTCAATAGGCAGATCGATGCTGACCGTAACCAAGTGTAAGGAGCAGGGAAAGGAAGCAGGTGGAGCAAGTTTGCACATTTATTTGTAGCGGTGACAGTTTGCTTACAGTTTTGGGTTCTATTTGATTATAGTTGGAGGTCGTTGAGTTGGATGAATTAAATGCTTTGTTCTCCAATATGATTTATTGGGGAGGGGGAACTAAAAAACTATAGCCACAGAGTAGACATGCATCTACCTTTTCTGTGTAGGCACCAGCCAAAAATACTCACATTTAATTTTCCCATTGTCACCTTTGAGACTGTTTGTATAAATGGCTTTGACAGGATAAGGTGTCACAAATCCGGTTTAGTCATTTGATATCACTGTCTGGAAAGCTTCGTCCTGGTGAAGACAGGAAGAAAACTGTGGTTTTAAAGGGCAGTTCCTGAGCAGATTTGAGTACCCAGAGCACTGAAGCTGGGACGCTCGTAGTCCATATAGTGCCTTCATTTATTCCAGATATGGAAATAGAGGCATAGAGGGTCCTCACTAAATGCCCCATTTGTTGGCATGTCTTAGAAGTGACAAAGAGGCAAGGACGCAGGCTCCTGAATCCTGCCACATTGTTTGCTGATGGCACCTCAGTGTCGTTTGTAAGGCACGGAACACCAGCATGCCATACTATCCTTTACAAAATGAGGCCGGTTCAGCAGTGCGAGCATCTCTCCACAGCCAGTGGCCCTTACATCCCCACTGAGAAGGAAGAAGCAGTTGAAGAAGGAGGAGTAAAGATATTCCTGTGAGTCGTCTGGAAAATGGGCCATGTACAGATTCTGTAGAAGCAGGGCCAATGAGTCAGGTGACAAAAAATTGTTATAATGACCAAATTCCAAGTTATCCCAAGAGGTGCTCTGCTTGCCTGCCTGAAGAGTAGGAAGAGGGGGCAGGTTGGTGACAAAGCTGGGATCTGGGTTTGGGTCACATGTGAGTCTGAGTCACAGAAAAGGACTCCCTGGGCACAGAATTGAGTTTCTACCCCTGCTGGGTTCTGTTTACTGACTTACACAGAGTTTGTGCTAGTCTTTCATCATTCCTCCACCAGAAAGTTCAGGAAACTGCTCGTTATTTTTCAAAAAAATATATGGGGGGGGGAATGGATGAGAAACAATAAAGCAAAATGCTACTCTGGCTTAGAAATTAAGCCATAAGAAAAAAATTTAACAAGAATGTCTATAAAGGAAAAAAACAGTCACTTTCATGTTCAGAAAGGTTTCCCTGTTATTGGCTGACAAAGGACTTTGGTCCAAAGTTTGCTTGAACCCAAAGAAAAACTGTCACGGGTAGAGGTACGAGGGTCAGGAGTTCTAGGTTACCTCTGATCACAGAATGAATTTGCAGCCAACTTGGATTCCATGAGATCCTACCTCAAAAAGCCAAAAATGACAACAGGAGGGGGGAAAAGGCACAAAAAAGGAAAGCTATGGCACTGAACACAGTTGTGTCCATGTCTGAATAAACATCAGGAGGATAAAGGTTAGCTCTTTCAGGAGGAATAACGTTTCTAAGGTAGTCATGGCAATGTCCCATTTTATTTTAGAAATAGCAATATTGGCAAAAAGATTGCTACCATTGAAGTAACATTTATCCATAATCTAGATTGTTCCACTTCAGAATTATTTAGAACTCAGACTGCCTTTTCTTGAGCAGTCTATTTCAGTAGCCCCTAAATTCATTTCAACACCCAACTATATTTCCTAAAAAAATGTGTCTCAAAGATACAAGAAGCTGAAAACTTTTGATATTCAGTTGATTTTGTTACTTGAGATGGTCAAGAGTGAGTTATGTTTAAAATTATGAGGAAAAACATGACCAGGGCTTAGCTTTTGAGTGTGTTACCCTGACAATTTCAGCTGATTGTTCATAAAGGAAGAACAGCAATCAAGGCCTTTTCTATTCCCCTCTCATCCCAAGAGCAAGCATTTCAGTGAAGAAATCACTTAAACATTGCTGTATCATAAACAGTGATGCATAGTGTAAACACTGTTCCTTTATTCAGCTCATTGTGGTTTTAAAATTAAGCTGCTTTCATTTTGACAAGATAATTACAAACATAACATTTCAAAAAGAAACTTTAAAATATAGCTTTAAAAGACCGGTGTTATTAGGTATTCCCTCTAGCCGGAGCTACAATGAAGACAACGTCATCACGAACCATGTTTTAAGTATGAATGAAAGTCAGTAGTTTCTTGGCCTGACAAGAGTTTTGAACATGTACAAACAACTTTCTCTCAAAACATTCTTCGCACCATTGTTCAAATAATTTTCTTTAAATAACATGGATGTTTATTTTGTATTATAAATAAGATTAAACACCCAGATAGTTACTGTCGATTTCATGCTGACACGCCCATTTTCAGTTTCTTCTTTCACACTTTTTCCAAAACTTGAAATGCATTTCACACAGTATTTTATAATCTCTACTAATACTGATGTACAGGAGACGTTTTCTTGTTGCTCAATATCATATTAAAATTTTTTAATTTTGAACTTTATGATGATCAATCCTGTTATTGGATCTTTATGCTGTTTCCAAGTCTTTAAATCAACAATTCCACTAACGTCTTCATCTGTTAAGCCTTTGCATCTAACTCTTTCCTTACAAAATGTCCTAACAATTGGGTTTCTGGGTCGAAGATTCTTATATATGTTGAGGCTCTTAATGTGTAGTGCCTTGTTCCTATTGAAGTTCCTGCACAGATCCATCCTCCCATTATCTGTGAACAAACACCTTTCTCTCTCCCCATCTTCGGCAGCCTTGGGTGTTACGCTCTTTCCATGGGTAGAGCTTTCATTTCATCAAGGGTTCAGTTTTAGTGCTTTGATTATCAGAGGAGTTAAAGATCTTGTCATGAGCGGGTCACTGAGCTCATTTGTCGCTCGTGTACTTGTATCCTTTTGCTCACTTAGCTTGTTTTAGTGTATTCGAGTCTCTGAACGTACTGCCAGTTTTTTTCTATCCTGGAGGCTTTTGTCGAAGATGGGGAACATGTTTTCTCATCTTTGCAATTTGTCTCTGATTTTATCTATTGCTTTTTATTCTAATGAGAACTTTAAACTCTGGGGTTAAGGGCAGTTACACATTTAGAGGGGAAAGACTATTTGGGTAGAGGAGAAATTGGCATGAACACATTCTGATACAGTGAGACCAATTTTTACATATTGATCTGGGTCACTGCTGTTCTATGGCATCGCTGCCCTTTTAGAATTTCATATAGAACCACTTCCACGAACATCAGTGTGTGTTTCTGCACTTTGTGGCATGGATGGTCTTGCTCCCATGCTGGGATAGTCCTGTAGTCATTCTTCCATTCTCAACCAAATTGGAAGTAATTTAAGGACAGGAAAACATTTTTATGTGTCTCCCCTTTTCTTCATAGCTGTAGTACTCTGCACAGCAGGTAATAAGCCTTGAATAATTCCCTGTTCATTGATTGCAGATGTGTCTCTTCCCTTACTTTCCAGGGCCAAAACACTCTTTTCCTTTCTCACAGATTTTATTGAGGCTCCTATGTGTGAAAATCACGGAGCCATTTCAAATGAAGTGCTCTCTGCTCTGACCAGTGACGAACCAATTGTGCAGTGGAAGTGAGTGATTTCCACCAGTCACAGATAAATTCCATCAAAATGACCGATTTAACCCTTTACTTTGAGATAGCTTGAGTCCAGTCAGAAAAATCAGAGTAGTGATGCCAACCACTGGTACCCTCTCTGAATTGTGGAGAAAGGGGGCTGCTGACTTTTCATAGGATATTAAAATAAGGAATCTGTGCAAGAATAGATCTAAAATATATTGTACAAAATTCTCAACTTTTTTATGAAAATAAATCTTTAAAACTACATGGGACAGTTTTAAGAGTTTGTATATCATAATTTCTTTATAATTACGCATGACAGTTTTAGAATTTGGAAATAGTCTTTAATTAGCACTGTAAAAATTCAGTAATTTACAAGATTCTGGATACATGAAATGTGTTTGAAGAGACTCTGGTCCATGCTTGTCAGTTGGAATTTGTATAATAGACGATCAAATGTGTGTGTGCATGTGTGTTAGTGCGTGTTAGTGTGTGTATGTAGTAGTTCACACTTTCCACATAATACTCTCAAAGCAGTTGATGCTGAAGGAAAATCGCAGCCACAGCTTTCACAATGAGCTAGACAAGACCCCAACAGTGAAGGTTATTTACACAATGTATACATGTATCGAAACATAACATGCTTCCTGTAAATGCATACAATTTTTATATATTGAAAATAGAAAAATGGAGTAAAAAGAATATTAATTGGTTCAAAATGCAATCTGTTGAGTAGAGGTCTCTTTTCTCCTGTGCTTTTAGTCCACAACTAACACAGTTTAGAAGTAAATGTATAAGGAACATAAAACATTTTCAGGAAGTTAGTGGAAGCAGGGGAGGGGATATTCCTAGAACATTGACAACTGGAATTTGAAAATGGCTTGACGTGCAGGCAGCAACACACCACTGAAGCCTAAACATAAACATTAACCCTTTTTAGACCATCAAGAACTTGAGTGCGTTCATATCTGTTTCTCATAACAACATATTACCAACACCGTCTGTCATCATCTCGCGAAGTGTGGTATGGTCGATAGTTTTAGTGAGCAATCACCATGAGGTAAAAAGTCAACTCTTCGAAGTAATGGGAAACGCTGAATGGGAGGGCACTGGAGATGTTTGCACCATCAGGAGAGTGAAGGATGTGAACAAAGGGCTGAACTTCGTGAGGTCATCTGCTAATAACTTGGAGACCTTCCTTTTAAGGTGGTTTCTACTACTGCCCAGTTTTTTAAAGGTATTCTATAATTTTTTCTTGTTTAGCATATGATTGGTAGCATACCTTTTAACTGCTGTAAGTAATAAAAATATATACGTGCAAGTTGGCTATGAGAAATGCTAAAGTTTCACCTAATAAAATTTTGGTATGCCTCAGTTTTCAAAGTAAATTTGATTTATTTGAGCCACCAGCCATCCGATGACAGCCCTGTGTTTTTTATATGAGTCACGTCCCAGGGGGTCTGGAATATGCCAATGGTGTACCTTGGACTGGATCCAGTGTCCGCAAAACAGGTTTTCATTAGACTTTGATGCCAGTTGTGTTTGGGAGCAGAGAGGCTGCTGAAAACTGGCTTTACTTTGGGATCACTTCTTTCTTTTAGAAAAACCAACAAAGATCTTTTTTAGCAAAGCTTTGCGCCTCCACATTGTAGGTGTATGGCAATGTTTTAGAGAGCGGTAATCTGTTATTGCAGGTGGTCGGACCTCAAGCACTTCCGTATTTTGAGAATAGATCAGATGGAGTGCAACAACTTTATTGAAGAATTGCTGAATTTGAAAATCAGAAACACATTTTCTGTGGCTAAGATTAAGTTAGCATGTATTACAGTTACTTGGGCTTTTCTGTAATACTAAAGGGAGTATAATTACATAGATTACTCCGCATGTCAAAGATCAGAACCTTAGCCACACTTGGGGACCTTCATCATCCTCACATAGACCCTTAAACTGTAATCTTATTAAAAGTTGAGGTAATTTTCTATTTTTTAGAAGACTGTAGAGCAACCAAGTCAATGAGAAACATTACAAACCCATCTTTTATTCTTATGTGGTAAAGTGAATTTTCTGAGGAATTTTTGCATTCTTTTAGGCTCTGATAAGGTAAAATGCGAGGGTATGACCCAAATTTATTCTTTAAAGGCTGTCTTTAAGAACACCTGTACACCTGTATATTCCAAGTAAGGTGTGTGTTTTATAGTTCACCTGTCATTTAAAAGTGAACATTATCAACTTATCATCTAAATTCAGAACAAGTTGATGCACATTGTTTGTCTGATAACAATGACATCTCAGCATTTTGCCCACTGAAAGTGAAGAAATAAAAAAGATGGTCCAGTTTTCGTCTAAGGCTAAGGGAATTCCAGGGGAAGTAAGGCAGCTGACACAAACTAAACAGCAGAACATAGACAAGGTGGGAGTTGTCATTGAACTTAGTGAGAGTTATCTGAGCTGGAAAAATTCATCTTGCCATTTTAAAGAAAAAAATACGTTTCTTGTTCTTCCTCTATGTGATCCTGATCTGGCTGGTGCATGGGTTTATTATTATTATTATTATATTTTTGTCATTATAATATAATTGCATCATTCCTTTTCCATTTCCTCCCTCCAAACCCTTCATATTCCCCCTCCTTAATCTCTTTCAAATTCATGGTCTCTTTTTTAGTAATTGTTGCATGCATATATGTATATATAAACATACATACATTATATATATATAGTCCTAACTATAACCTGCTCAGTCTGTATAGTGTTGTTTGTATGTATGTTTTCAGGGCTGACCATTTGGTATTAGATAACAAACTGGAGTGTTCTTCCCTGGGGAAGACTGTTTCTCTTACTCTGAGCATTCCTTAGTTGCCTGGAGTTTTTGGTGTAGGACTGAAGCCTCATAGTCTTCTCTCCACTTGCTTTAGCATGTCAATTGTCTTTGTTCAGCTTCTATTGAGGCACTCATGCTGATGAGACATTACGGGTGCAGCCTCTGGCATTACTAGGAGACATAAGCTCACAGAAAGCTCCCTGGTCCTCTGGACCTTACATTATTTCCAAATCCTCTTCTTCCCTGAGTTGTAGGTGAAGGTGTGTTTTGTAGATATATCCACTGGGACTGGGCGTCACGACTTTGCGTTTTGATTGGTTGTGCTTTTCTATAATGGTTTCCATCTGTTGTAAAAAGAAGTTTCCTTGATGAGGGGTGAGAACTGCACTTCTCTGCGGGTATAAGAACAAATATTTAGAGTGTAGTTAGGAATTATGATGCCTTAATAAAGTGATGGTTGTAGATTCTTCTCCATGCTTCATGACTTCATTAGCTCTGTGCAGTAGGCTAGGTTTCCAGTACCAGGAATGATTTCTTCTCATTCAGTTGGTCTTAGGGCCAACTAGAGAGCTGTTGGTTACTGCCAAGGTATGTGTGCCATTACTGCACCCTTAGGGTTACTGTGTAATGTTGGTAATTGTTGTGCTTTAGAGGCAATTGTAGCTGTTCAGGACTGTCAGTTGCTTCCCTCCTTTGAAGTTTACATGGTGCAACCTGGTACCATGAAAGCTGAAAGCTAGTCTTCACGGAAAAGGCATTTATGACAGTTCTAGCTCAGGGACCTCTGGATCCTGTGTTTGAGATTTGTGGTGTCCTCAGCAATAGAAATTTACTGTCTGTCTCTGGGAGGCAACCAAGGGCAGTAGCAATATCTTGTATTATTTTGGCAGTCTCTTGGGCAACCCTGACTAACAACTCAAAAGAGGGCTTTCCATGCCTGGTGTTGGGGTCTTGGTTGGACAGCTTTGGATCCTGGAGGAAGCATCTTTAGCCTGTAAGAGAAAATTTGATTTAAACTACATATACAGATTTACAGCATTTTTTATTTTAAGAGTTAATTCCTCATGACTTTTTCAGACATCCTAACTGCTATTTCATACACCCCCCATCTTCCTTCTGCATTTAAATCCCTGTCTCCTTAGTTAGAGTCCCATTTTTGTTATTTCTCTGATAAAATCTCTTGTACCCCACTATTCCCCAATCTGTTGCTTACCTGCCCCTTACCCTGGTAATGATTCCTTTTTACGTTCATGGTTTCTGCAGTAACTCCAGGAAATATACCCACGTCTGGAGATTCGGAGCAAGGAGCTGCCAAAGAGAAAGGACATGTGATTTTTGTCTCTCGGGGTCTAGGTTACCTCACTCAATATGGTCTTTTCTAGTTACACCCATTTACCTGTAAAGTTCACAATTCATCCCTTTTTCTTTATAGCTGAATAGTATTCAATGGTATATATGTGCAAATTTTCATTACCTATTCATCAGTCGTTTCCACTTCCTAGCTATTGCAAATAAAACAGCAACGTGCATAGCTGAGCAAGTATCTGTGGAGTAGGCTGTCAAGTGCTTTGGACAAATAAATGGCAAGGAGCGAGGTTGTCTAGCTGATTTGTTTCGGAGACTTCTCCACCCTTGTTTCCATAGTGGCTGCACCAGTGTGCAATCCTACCTACAGTACATAAGGATTCCCTTTCCCTCAAGCCCTCCAACATTTGCTACCAATGGTTTTGCTGATCTTTACCATTTTGGCTGGTTAAGATGAAATCTCAAAGTTCTTTTGACTTTCAATTCCCTAATTGCCAGGGACGATGAACATTTTTGTGACATTTCTTAGAATTTTTTTTATTCTTCTGAGAGCTTTCTGTTTGGGTCCGAGGCCCATGTTTTGAATGAACTATTTGGATGACCCTAATCCACTTTTATTGAGCTCTACGCTTTTTCTGCTCCCCTCCCTGCCTCTTCCCTCCCCTTCAACCCTCTCCTATGGTCCCAATGCTCTCAATTTACTCAGGAGATCTTGTCTTTTTCTACTTCTCATGTAGGTTAGATCCATGTATGCCCCCTCTTAAGGTCCTCTTTGTTGTCTAGGTTCTCTGGATTGTGATTTGTAGGCTGGTTTTCTTTGCTTTATGTTTAAAATCCACTTATGAGTTAGTACGTATGATAATTGCCTTTCTGGGTCTGAGTTAACTCACTCAAAATGTTGTTTTCTAGCTCCATCAATTTTCCTGCAAATTTTAAGATGTCGTAATTTTTTTCTTCTGTGTTATACTCCAATTGTGTAAATGTACCACATTTTCCTTATCCATTCTTCAGTTGAGGGGCATTTA
>LOEQ01003780.1:94239-104836 GCA_001685075.1 Bramus lutescens
GAAGCGGAGGCTTCTTTTCAGTTTTGCCCAGCAACCTTTTATACCTCTACTCCTTCTCTGGAGATCCACCCGCCAGAAAGAACACAAACACCCTTGTCAATTACAGACCACAAGGAAGTTCCGCTGTCAGTCAGGGGAAGTAATGGCAACAACTAGAAAAAAAACATCCTGAGTGAGGTAACCCAGACCCAGAAAGACAAACATGGTATGTACTTACTTATAAGTATATATTAAATGTAAAGCAAAAGATAACCAGCCTAGAGTCAACTACCCGAGAGAAGTTAGGTAACAAGGAGAACCCTAAGAGAAATACATGGATCCCCTTCCTGAGAAGGGGAAATAGACAAGACCTCCTGAGAAAATTGGGAGCATGGGGATGGGGGAAGAAGGGAGAGTGGAAGGGGAGGAGGAGAGAAGGTAAGGGAAGAGGAGAACATCAGGGAACAGGATGGTCGAGATGGGGAAAGGACAGAGAGGGAGAGCAAGGAAAGATATACCTTGATTGAGGGAGCCATTATGAGGCTAGCAAGAAACTTGGCACTTGGGAAATTCCCAGGAATTTACAAGGATGACCCCAGCTAAGACCCTAAGCAATTGTGGAAAAGATGCCTGAACTGGCCTTCCCCCGTAATCAGATTGATGACTACCTTAATTGCTATCATAGAGCCTTCATCCAACAACTGATGGAAGCAGATGCAGAGATCCCCAGCGGGGCACTGGGCTAAGCTCCCAGAGTCCAATGGAAGAGAGGGAGGAGCAATAATATGAACAAAGGGGTCAAGACCATGATGGGGATACCCACTGAAACAGTTTACCTGAGCTAACGGGAGATCAGTGACTCTGGACTGACAGCCAGGGAACCAGCACAGGACCAAACTAGGCCTTCTGCATGTGGGTGACAGTTGTATGGCTAGGGCAATCTGTGGGGCCACTGGCAGGGGGACCAGGATTTATTCCTACCACTTGAACTGGCTTTTTGGAGCCCCTTCCCTATAGAGGAATGTCTTGTTCAACCTAGATATAGTGGGGAGAGCCTTGGTCCTGCCTCAAAGAAATGTGCTAGACTTTGTTGCCTCCCCATGGGAAGCCTTCTCCTCTCTGAGGAATGAATGGGCATAAGAGTCCTGGTGGAGGGAGTGTGAGGAGGGGAGGGAGTAGGAACTGGGATTGGTATGTAAAATGAGAAAAGATCGTTTTTTAAAAAATAAATAATTTTAAAAGGCCTACCGCACCTGCCCAATACTGCTCAAGAGCCAAACTCTAGTCCTTATGGTTCCATAGTAAACACTTTATCCACTGACTCATTTTTCCACCCAGATAGACCTAGTTTTTAAGCATAGCATGATTGAAGATGACACTTCTTTGTCCTGAGAGATGGCATTACATATTGTTGGGTATTCAGTTCCACCCCTGGTGCTATCAGCAGCCTCTGTCTCTAAGCTACCACCAAATGTTCCAGACATTGAGATGGAATGTTCTGAAAGGGATACAATTGTCCAGAACAAGAAACCCTTGCCCCGCTGTTCCTCTGAGGGCTGGGATCAAGAAGCAAGGCAGGGAGAGGGTAGCGGAAGAACATGGAGAATCCAAGTTACTGTAGCTCTCTGCCTCCCAGTGGGATTTGTAGATTCATGCACAACACTTCTTATGACACTTTATTGTTTGCACTATATATCTCTACACAGGAAACTACAGGCAACTGAGGAAAATCTGGGAGCAGGAGAGGTGGTCTTCCCTAGAGAAGAGCGCATGAATTGATTGTTCAGGGCCAAATGGCCAGCCTTGAAAGCATACATACAGATAACATTATGTGGACTTATCAGGATACATATGTATGTATATATGTATGTATATGTGATTGTATATATACACATGCATATATGTGTGTTACATGCATGCATACACATGTGCATGCCATGATGAATAATGAAAAAGAGGCCTGTGAGTTTGAAGGAGATTAGGGAATGGTATATAACTGAGCTTGGAGGGCAGAAAGAGAAGGGAGAAATATTGCAACTGTATTATAATCTCAAAAATAAAATAAAAGGGAAATATTTTTAAAATATAAAGCAAAAGAGAAATATAAAACACAAAAAACAAATATACATGACAATGCATAGTAATGATACTGTATTAAAATTTCTCTAAGTTAGTACTACATTTCCTAAGATGTGAAAACTATTCATGGCTGCTATTTTCTACCCTTTTTTATTTAAAGAAATCATATGTCTCTTATATAAACCTATACCGTATTATAAAAGCTATACAAATTGGGCTAAATGCATAGATATCCCATTTATAAGGAAATGTATAAAACAAGTTGAAGTTACTTCAGAACCCATGAAAAGGCTCATTTATTATTTATTCACTTATACTTATTCATTACTTTCAATAAATGGAATTTGATATAGGATGATAAAATATTCTTCTCTTGGTTGTCTTATGCCTCTGAAAATGTTTATCAATCTAGTATGAATCCAATTTCTCTTTATAATGGATAGGAGAAAAAAGGACTTGAAATTATTTAAAGGTTTGTTAACTTTGCAACTGCTGACTTGGTTAGCCCCAGGCCTGTGATAAACCCTGGCGTTTGTTTAATCTGTTGTCTCCCAGCTGACACACAGCATGCTCTGCTCTTTGTATTTCTAGTTTTTGTGACTGCTTTGATCAAAATCCGATGATGTCAAAAACAAAACAATAGGATCCGGGGCAGTGGCTGAACTCATTTAAGTTCAAGAAGTTGTTTAAAGCATTGTCACAGTCAAAACAAAAAAAAGATTCATTTCCTTCAAACCAGATCCAAACTGTGGACGAGAAAAGAGAGAGATCGTGTGATTTTCACTGTACTTGTTGAGAACAGAGAGCCACATGCTAGCTGATAAATGTCCACCAGGAGTCGTGGAGTCCCAATAGAGGATCGGATCAGCCAACACACTCCAGAGTCCCTTCCTCTACCCCACGAAGAAGATACTGATTTCTGTCTGTTCAAGAGAAAAATTTCTAGCTATTTTCATGGCATAAGCATATTCCACAGGTCACTAGTTGACTGTTTTAGTAGATAAAGCATCAGACCCAACTCCTGTAGTCTGGAAAATGGTTGATAAAGTAAAAAACCAGAGCCCTGCCACTCAGATCCCAAAAAGATAGATTCAGTATTTTTCAACAGTCAGCTTAGCTACCTATCTCCCCAGAACATATGACAAAGTCTGCAAATATTTTGGTTATCACCACTTGAGTGATGACCCAGGTGCTGTTAAACCTTTAGTGTACAGCCAGCTCTTCTTCCCCTAAACCAGCTGTGGTTCCAACTCTCAGGAAGCTGGATGTGACTGTTGGGCAATAACACTGTGTCTCCAAAACTCATTCTCCAACCCACCTGCATATGCAGAGAGTCTGTTTGGCTTGGAAATTCCAATCGTGCTTCAGTTTATTTATGTCACAGGTTTTAATAAAACCTAGTGGTGTTGACCTCTTTATTTACACTAAGCTAGCCTTCGGTGCACAAGACAGCAGATCATTTTGATATTGCATTTAATCGTAGTCAAGTAAAATTCTCATTGAGCTGTGAAAGACCTCTGAGTTTCTCTTCAGTGGGTCTCTGCAGCTTTCTTCAAAGTCTGGGTGAACAAGTCTTTATTAAAGGAGCTGACCCATATTGGTCATTTTAGAAACACTAAACCAGGAAGCTTTCCCAACTCTGGTTAAGAAATTCTGATCATCACCAGGGCAGGGAAACAAAACAGAATATAAGAGATACAAGATGGCTTTCCAGGTAAATGAGGAGACTGCTGTAAACTGGGTTGTCCAGAAGGAATGAAAGGAGGATTGGAATGCCTGTATCAATTTAGTGCCATAGACAATAGCCCAGTGCAGTATGCTTAGAAGAAAATGCTTTCCTGATCATCAAAATATAATACAGAATAAGAATAATAAGTAGATAGCTCAAATTATGTAGACAATAAAGTATTGTTCATGTTCACAGTATTCTTCATTTCATCCTTATTTGCCATTAGACTGTAATATCCTTTCTATTCTTGAGATAATGATACTCTGAGCTGACATACTGGGAATGCCACTCTGTTAAAAGAACTTTCATCAATTTCTCTGGAATTTAGAAAGCAGCATTGAAGAAATGCCTCCAATGAAAAATTAGTATTTATTTTCATACAGTGATAATGTATCTTTAAGGTTTTTTTCTTTCTTTTTTTTTAATCTCCTTAACATTGACAACATGACTGATGAACTTGGTAGTTTGAGAACTCTCCAAGGTAATGACATCATGATGTATAATTTGTCCCTTGTGTACTCGGAGAAGTCAAAGTCCTCATGCACACTTAAAGCATCAAGAGGCCTAACTTGAAATGGGAATATTCTCCAAAATAAACAAGTTGAGACGTTCTTGTCTCTCAATCCAGATTCTTCCCCTGAAGTTTTAAAGGTGGAATTAGGTCACCATAATGATTTTCATTTATAAATGCTGAGAGAGAGAGAGAGAGAGAGAGAGAGAGAGAGAGAGAGAGAGAGAGAGAAAGGGCGGGAACAGGCTTCCCGGGTCTCTCACTCTTTTTCTGTTGCCAGCAATGGAAGTACCTACCAATGATCTCCGACTCTGAAGGACTTGCGCAGCATTGGCCACATGTGTTTACCATTATCCACAGACTGTCAGAGCTCTCCTTACAGTGGAGGCACGCATGGAAATAGGCCAGAAGGCGAGGGAGCACAGTTCCGGCACTGAAATTAGCAACCGGACAACATTCCCAGGGAAGCGGCTGAGTTCATTTCTGGAAGAAATCCCACAGCTGCTGGTACAAAATAAAATGAAGGCAACACAAAGGATAAAATCTATCTGGGGGAGCCAAAAGGAGACAACATACGTGATTTGCTCTGCCCACCAAAACATCCTACCATTGGCTCTCTCATTTCATTGATGCTAGTTTTTCAGGACTTGGGTGACTTCTAATTTTGAAATGGCAAAATATTTTTCTGAAGCACGGTTTTTCCATGAAGGTTTACTAGGAAAGAATGGCAACCTCTTGACCTTTGCAGAGAATTTTGAGAATTTATCTCACGGGATAGGTCACAGGTTTTGAGAGCTATCATTAAGACTGAATTAAATTTTAGTGATTCCATCCCTCCCCCATTGCATTGATTCACCAAACCCAAACTGGGAAAGAGGAAGAAGAAAGTTATCCCAAGAACTGTGAAGAATCTCTTAAAATATGGAGAGTCATAAAGATGTATTAGCAATTTATAATGTTTCTCTCCCTATTCGGCTTCATTACAGCATAGTATATATGTTCAAATGAAATTGTATCCTCAATGTGAAAGGTAATCTTTTCATATAGGCACACATTTTGAACTGTTCAAATAAAGATAATGAACTGAATCACCACTCAAATAACTTCTTTTTGTTTCTATTTGATTGTATTTCATGTGTTTGAGTGTTTTGCTTACACCACATGCATATGTGGTGCCCATAGAGGCCAAAAGAGGGAGTTCAACCCCTGTAACTGGAGTTACAGGTGGTTGTGAGCTGCCATATGGGAGCTGGGAATCAAACTCAGGTCCTCTCTTAACTATGGAGCCATCCCTCTAGTCCCTCAAATAATTTATTTCATGGCTAAAATGTTTAAACTCTGGGCTTGAGAAATGGCTCATGGTTTAAAGTGCTTGCTGTTCATTCAGGGATGCTTGAATTCAAGTATCAGAAATGACATAAAAAGCCGGGCATGGAAGCCTGTCCCTGTAACCCTAGTCCCGTGGAGCAGACAAGAGGATTGCTGGCCACCAGCCTAGCTCTAGATTCCATGAGACATCCTGTCTCACGAGAAAAAGGTGGAGGAGGATACAGACACCCACCATCCTCCTTTGATCTGAGCACACGTGACCGCAGACACAAGCACTTGTGTGCACTCACCACATGCATACACCACACACACACACACACCCCACAAGCATTTAATATCCATTCTTTTACATTTTCAAGTAAACATTATTAACTATAGGCATCTGTGGTAGAACAGAGGCCTTGGATTTGTTTTTCCTCTCGAACTGAAACTCTGTATCTTTGCACCAACATCTGCCTAATCCTCCCAACCTCCCTCTGAGCTTCTTTTCGTGCCTAGTCCCAGACCGTTGTTTAGAGGAATGCTAAGAAACTGTTCCCCTATATTTTCTTCTAGCAGCTTAATGGCTTCAGGTCTTCCATAAGAGTCTATTTTGAGCTGATGTTTATGCGGCATGAAAAGGTCCACATTTGTTCTCCCATATGTAGATATTTGATTTCCTCAACAGCATTGATTGAAGAGATGGGCCTGTCCTCCTGTGTGGTCTTAAGATCTAATTTCTTATGTTCATTTCATGCTCAACTAGGTTGGTTGTTAGGTAAAAATGAAATGATCTCCATTTGCATTTGTGAGATATTGTTAAAACATCAAACTATCGAGGAGGAAATTCAAAGTTTTCTGGGAACCAGGACAATTATACAGTTCCACAACTTATAAATTATACATTTATAAAACTAAATGTAACTTAGCCTTTCAGATTAAATTAGCTATACTGTGTCTTAACCATTTGGTATTTCATTATTCCTTTTAAGATGAACAACGATCACTAAAACAAGTTTTATTATCCCTTAAGAGACAAGGAAATTAAATCACAAATCATCACAAAAGAATCCACAGCAGAGCCAGGATCTGAGCCCTAGTTGTGTGGCTGTAAAGGGTCATTACGCACAAAACTTTTTCCTCCTGGACCTACCAATTGGACTTTATTTTCCAGCATCCTTTATAGCCAAATCCTATCATGTGACTGAATTCTAAGAATTGGAATGTAAATAGAGCTGGTATTTACTATTTTTTAGACTGGCCCACGAAGTTCCAATAAGATTAGAAAGAACAAATCTATGTAGCATGCCTTAATTTTTTTAATAGGCTACATTTAAAACCAGGAACTACCAATGGCCGGTTTCTTCCAAGTAGTCTAAATAGCAGTTGAGCATTTTAATTCCAGAATTTAGGCAGGCTCGTTTATTGAGTGAGGCGTAGTCTTTATTTTCTTATGTATTGGAGCTCCATGTGGTGGTACACACCTTTAATCCCAGCACTTGGGAAGCAAAAGGACCTCTGAGTTCAAGGCTAGTCTACAGAGCTAGTTCAGAACCCAAAAGTTTACAAAGAGAACCCCTGTCTTTAAAAACAAAGAAAAAACAACAAAGTATTGGAGCTGGAGAAATGGCTCAGAGGTTAGACTGCTCTTCCTAGGGACCTGGGTTTAAGTCTCAGCACCCACAAGCCATGCGGAGTCTTGCTCCAGTGTTTCTTCTTACAGTAGATGGAGAAAAGGGTGCCTGGATGCCCTACATGTCCTAAATGTGCCGAAGAACAGGAAGGGAGGAGTCTGAGTTCCTGTATCAGAACTTAAAACAAAACAAAAACTTACATGTCAATCAGACACATATTTTTCTGGAACTTATGCAAATAAGAAACTTCCCCTGATATCTGAACCATTATACACTTAGGGGGTTGCTTGAAATAGCAGCTTAGCATTTTATTGCATAAGTTACCCATAAATTAACACAAGTCTTTCTCCATCCTGAGAAGGGCTGAAAGTATCCATAAAGGAAAGCTGTATATGCTAGAAAACCTGCAAATAACTTTTTGGTAAACACTATTTGAATAAGCCAGGAGGTCTCTCATTAACTCATCTTTCAAGTCCATTGTATCTTATTTGTCTGAATTACCAATAAATCCCTCAAGATAAAAATTCATTGAAGGATATTTGAAAAACTGGATATCTTATGTTAACATCCATCAAATAGGATTGTTATCTGGCAGGATTTTTTTTTAATCCTCTCATATAGAGAGCAAAGAGAAAGAGAGCTGGAAGAATCAGAATTCCTTAGTGAACAATTCAATTTAAAGTAAACAATAGTTGTAATCAAGTAAAAATATCAAATTCTTAGGGGTATTAAAATTCACTTCTGCAAATTATAGTGATAAATCAAATGAAATTGGACTCCTTAAAATAATCACCATTAATGTTATGGAGTTTCATGGTAACTATATTTGCAAGAAAAAATATTTCTTTTCATCTACATTTCAGTGCAGCAATCTTCTGGCATATCATAAAAATTAAACAAGCCTTCCGGATAATGCTGGAGTTTATGGGATGGTTGTAGAAAATACCGTATCATTTAAAAATAAGGTTTAATGTCTGTGCAGAGAGTGAGGCTGCTCCAGATGGGCCTGCAACAAGGGAGCAAAGGCGGCTTCTGCCACAGTTGTCAATGCCAGGCCCAGCCCCATTCATGATCCCATGTTAGAGTGGAGGCAGAACCCCATCATCTCCAGAGGAGAGGTCCTTAAGGATGATGGATGGGTGAATGGTGCAGATCCAGGAGCAGTCACTGAAATGGCATGGGAACTAGAGGCTCTATAATCAGGCACTTGCTTTGCGTTATAGCTATTTTTCTTTGTTTAGGACATAAATAAATGCCTCCGGTTCTCTAGTTGTGATACATCTGCCAAGGGCAATGACAGATGGGGCTCTGGAAAGCACTATTTAACTTGAGTTTTTTATCGAGATTTATCGGTATTATAAAAAGAGTGTTCAATAGAATAAAAGAAGTAATTTATAAGCAAACCTGGTTGTCAACATCATGGAAACACAATGGCACCTGAGGACCTTGGGCCTTCTCCAGGGGTGGGGTGGGGAGAAGCTGGCAAGAGTTGGCTGGAAGGCTCAGTCAGCACTAGGAAGACATTAGTTCAAGTCGTATCCACAAACACAGAGAAAGCAGATGTCTGGTCATCAGGGGAATATATCAGGAACTCTGAGCATAGGCCCCCAGAATCGTTTGATACAATGGGAAACCACATCCAGATTCTATCTCTGAGAGGATGGGCTCTTAATGCACCAAGTCTTGGCCAGCATCATCTCAAGGCCTGGGAGGAGCAGAGCCTTTCAGCCATGAGGACATCATATCTGTATCTGCATGTATTTGAAACGGGGTGAGCATTGAAATAGTTATGGGAAATGCTTTTTTCTTTTTAAAATGTAAATTTTCTGTTTTTCTAACTTGATTGACATCTTCTTACCAGATAAGATTTTATATAATTGAGAGGTGCAAAAACGATGATTTGTCTCAGCACTCAGGAGGCAGAGGCAGGTGGATCTCCGTAAGTTCAAAGTTAACCTAGTATACAGAGTGAGTTTCAGGACAGGCACCAAAGCTACATAGAGAAACTCTGTCTGAAAAAAAAAAACAAAACAAAACAAACAAACAAACAAAAAACAAAACTAACAAGCAAAAAAACCAAAAACAAAATAAATAAACAAAAAAGATGACTCAGTAAATTTAGGAGATAAAACATTCTTTTTATAAGAATGCCTAAAGACTTTTCTGAAATCTACAGAACATGAGAACCTCACTGTAGAAACTCTACCAGCAGTATTTATTTATTTAGAGACAGGGTTTCTGTAGCCTGACTGTCCTGGAACTGGATTCAAACTTTCAACCATGCTGAATTGCTGCAACCCATCACGTTTTGCTTTGTTGTTAAGTGGGAGCTGGGGTTGTAGCTCAACTGGTGCAGAGCTTTCCTAGCCTATATAAAGCCCTGGGTTTTGTCCCAGGACCAAATAAAACCATGTGTGGTGGCACATATCTGTGATTCCAGCTTTTGGGAGTTGGGGGCAGGAGGACCATGAGTTCAAGGCCAGCCTTAACTACATAAGGAGCTTGAGATTAGTTTGGGACTCATGAAACTCTATCACAAAAAGAAGTGAAGAACTAAAAACTTTAAAACCAGCAGGAAAATGTTTGTGATCCTACTT
Source organism: Bramus lutescens (assembly GCA_001685075.1). NCBI lineage: Eukaryota > Metazoa > Chordata > Mammalia > Rodentia > Cricetidae > Bramus > Bramus lutescens. Next base: position 104,077 of record LOEQ01003780.1, read on the forward strand.
TTCTTTCCAGTGTGCTAAATAAAGTTGTTTTCTTTCCTTAAAGCAAAACAAAACAAGGCCCCTATTATTTAGACCAAGTTAACTAGCACATCCATTCCCCTTACACATCCCCCTTGTACAGTAAGAGTGTCCAAGAACTAGTTTCTCTCTCTCCCCTCCTGTCTCACAGACATATGCCCACATGTTGGGATTAAAGGCATGAGCCACCACCATGTCCAGCAAAATCTTTTTAAACATATTTCAAATATTTAATATAATATAGTTTGTTAGCTATAGTCACCCCAAGATATATAGAGTCTCAGCACTTACTCATCTTGCAGCTGAAATTTCCACCATTTAACATCTTCTCATTCTGTTTGACCTTCACGTCTCAGACAGCCACCATTCTACGCTTCTATGAGGCTGACCTTCTGTTAGTCTGCATACAGTACACAGTGTTTCTCATTGTGGGCCTGGATTACTTTCCTTAACTCTACCTCCTCTAAATTCATTCAAAATGTGGCAAGTAGTATTTTCTTCATTTTTATATTTATAAAATACTCATGTGTATGTGTGTGTGTTGCATTTTACTTATCCGTTGTAAAAAAAAAAAGCTTAAAAATTTCACTGTCAGTTTTTGTATTCATCGTTTTCACATGCCTTGCATCTTCTTTTGTAACATGAATGGGCCTGCTTGTTGGGAGTTTTCTGTCCTGCCCGGTTTCCCCAGCTGTTTAGCCCTAAAGAAAATCACACAGAGATCTCTATAAGTTATAAAGCT
>LOEQ01003780.1:150478-161241 GCA_001685075.1 Bramus lutescens
CTGTGTAGTACTCCATTGTGCAAATGTACCACATTTTCCTTATCCATTCTCCTGAAGTGGAGTCTTAGAAGCCTGTTTCCCTTCCTTTTTCTGCAGCATTGGTTTAACAGCCTTTATAGATCAATAGAAAATCATAATTTTTTTCCAGAGTCATTCACACAAACCAGTATCTAAAGTCATTTTTCTAAATATAGTGTTTTTCTGACTCAGTTTGGATTAATAACATTGGGGGAAGATGTATATGATACAATGCGATGGATCTGTTCAGTTTGAGGCCAGCAGGTAATCACTTTCTGACCATCTACTAGATGAAAGAATGTATAACGTATGGAGTACAGAAAGAAAAGTTGTAAATATGTGTCCTGTATGACTACCCAAACATCAAATGAACAAAGATACCACTAATAAATATTGTACTGGATGGGGAAAAGCCCAACAGCCTACACAAAGAACTACAGTTGGCTGAAGAAAGCTTGGAACAGGGGGGTCCTTCCTGGGGAAGAAAACCAGCAATTGATTGTCCAATGCCAAAAGGTCAGCACTTAAAAATATATGTACAAGTGATATTATACAGACTCACCAGGTTATATTTAGAAATATATGTGCATTTACAAATACTTAAATGCATGCACTAAGAATTAATGAAAAAGAGGCCATTAATTTGAAGGAGAGTAGGGAGGAGTATACAGAAGAGCCTGGAGGGAGAAAAGGGAAGGCAGAAATGTTGTGATTACACTCTCAAAAATAAACAACAACAAAAGATACTGCTTCTTCCCAGCAGCAAACAACGAAAAGTCATATAGACTTATGAAGCAAAAATATCTGCTGAGGAGTAAGTCCAAATGATATATCATCTTCAGAATGGCAGCATAAAGACATCCTGCTACTGAGGTAGATTTCTACAGACAAGTGAATTACTTAACTGAAATTCATACATCTCTGATGTTTATTAAATGAAATGTTAAAGAGAAATCTAAATTATAAGAAAAATGAGTACAAAGGTAAGAAAAAGAATTAATTCAATAAACACACATATACTTTCAATTTTTTTCAACTTGACCCAAACTAGAGTCACCTGGGAAAAGGGAATCTCAACTGAGAAACTATCTCCATCAGACTGGCCTGCAGGCAACTCTGCGAGGCATCTTCTCCATTATGATTGATGTGGGAGGGCATGGGTCCCGGCTTTATAAAAAAGCAAGCTGAGCCAGCTGTGAGTTGAAAGCCAATAAGCAGTGTTACTCCAGGGCCCGGCTTTCAGTTCCATCCTGGAGCTCCTGCCCTGACTTCCCTTCATGATGGACTGCAACTGTAAGCAGAAGTAAACCCCTTCCTCCCGAGCTGCTCTTCGAAGGTTTTTATCACAGTGAGGGAAAGTAAGCTAGGCCAGCGTGCCTTACACAGAGAGAACTCTGTTGCTGAAATTTATCCCGTTTCTGCATATCAGTCCTTAAAAGTATTTTTAACTGTCACTTTGGTTTAAAAGAAGCAGGTGAAACATGACTGAATTTTCAGCTTCTGTTCTGGGGTGAGATGAGATGATCTTGTCCCTAGTTAGATGCCCCTGTATGACCCTCAACAGAAAAGGTATTTCTAACAGGCATTCCCCGGGAAAGACCCAGAGAAATATGCCGTGATGGTTTGAGAAAAGCAATTGTAAGGAAAATTCTTCAGCCAGAAACTACATGTAGTCCACACGGGGATGGCTTCATTAGCCAATGTGGATAAGCATCCTGATTATAGATTTAAACAAAACTTAAAACATAGATTACCCCAGTTTTAGAAACACACACAAATACACACACACACAAACAACTGTTTCACCAATTGGTTAGGAAAACATACATCTAAATTATATTGCAGTCAGTTAATGGGGAAAAGATTATGATGAAGCCACAAAGCAGCCAGGCTCTTGACCTAAAACCTCTTATCTGAATACAACAGTAGCAATCTATTGACTGAATGGTCAGGACCTCTTGGGTTGAGTGATTTGATTCTGTAATTACCAGTTTTCACTCCACCTGCGAAGTGAATGAAGCCGTGTGTTGAAGGTGCCCTGGAGTGCAGCTTTCTGACTTTGAACACGGTCTTCGGTCTCCTGTGTCTTCCCCACACACAGTGCAGCGAAGCCTTTCCACCTCGCCTGCTGCCTACTGCTGTCAATCATCCTGTTCTCAGGGTTCTGACAGGCCAAGAACCCAGAGCTGCTTGCTGACTGCGGTGGGTGAGTTTGGAAGAAGGGTGGCCACACAACGAGAGCTGCAGAGGGAGATCCGTGCTGGAGGAGAAGTTTGGAAGTCTTTATAAGAGACAGATTGCGCATGACTAGTCATAAATTGTCACACTAAGCCAGTGATCTCATTTTAGGGATATTTGTTATTGAAAAAAATATGGATAACAACTTGTCCTGAAATCATTTCATGATGTCCTAGTAAACAATATCAAACCAATCTTGCACTGGAGTATTTTACGCTTCTTTTAAATGTTAACAAACATACAGAGGCCCTTTAATGCCTTTAAAGTAAGCATAAGCTACAAATGAAAAATTGTTGTATCTCCTCAAAAAAATCTTTCCCCATTTTGTCATGAAGTGTTTGCAAAGTTAATTTTATTTTGTATGTACACTGTAGTGTTCAACATTTTAATTGCCACTTCCTCAATAAAATTATTGGAAGCCTTCCATCTTGCCATTAGCACTCACAAAATAACTGTTAACAATATGTTATCCAGACACAGAAACTTTATAATTAATGTTGGAATGGTCTTCAAAGTCTGGTGACTAAAATATATCCTATAAAAATTACTGGACTTCATTCAATGCTGTTCTGCTCTTTTAAAGTTCAGTAAGTGTGTTGAGGGGAGATATTTGGCACACTAAGCTAGGCAGTCAGGCAGTGAGACTTGAGATGCTGAACAGCTTGATGTCTGAAGCGTGGTAAATGTACAAAAGGCGTCCATAGTGTCAGCACAGTCCCTGAATGACTGAAGAACTGACCAAAATGCAACTCCCAGTGGGGTTCTGAATGCTCATTTGGGTCTATATTCCCACCTTGTCTGTTGATGAGGTGCTGAGGCAGGTTCCATTTAGGCAATAAAACACAACAGACTGTATGTATATCTGGGTGATTATAGCATAACTCAGATTATGTTATAAGTCATGAGGCTGAAGACCAAGTGTTTGAACTCCATGAGAAGTGCAATACTGGCCCTGAAACACACTGCCCAAAGTATCTTATTGCTGTCAAGAAATGGAATTTCTACAGTACATTAAGAAAAGGAAAACACTTAGCATAGTGGATTTAAAATAACCATGGCTATGACATCACTGACAGCTAATCAAGACTCTAATTGCAACCAGAGTTCTGAGGCTATTGTATGAGAGGCCTTAACAGACATAGGCATGGATACAAGGAAGAACAATGCCTATGCCACAAAAAGTGCTTTAGTAGCACAGGACCCCGAAGCATGAATGGAATAGGCAGGACTCGGCCCTATGTTAGCATCGTCGCAGCTAATTCACCTGGAGCGGCTAAATCAAGGAAAAGCAGAGTGAACACTCCTCAAATGTTTTTCCTGCTTCAGTCACCACTTTTGTTTTCATGCAGTTAAATATTCCTTTAAACTATTAAAATATGAGATAGCATACATAAAAACCCAAATATACAATTCAAATGTCCTAGAAGAGATGAAAGCTAATAACGAACTGAAAAGAATTTGGGGTCACATGTTGTACATGATCCATGCAAAGAATTTCCAGTGACATTAAGCTGAAGTGATCCAAAATGATTGAAGTCAGCATGCCGTCATAAGAATACAGTGGAGATTTTACATCTGAATCTACCTAACACCACAAGGCGGAACATGCGTTTCAAGGTCTGGTTAACAACCTCAATAAATTTAGCCACAGTAGAGCACACTCTGAGGAAGTATGTTCAGAGGGTGGCACGGGAAAGCACATAACATCATCACGATCGAAAGCAAAAGGACGGCTTGTCTCAGGAGTCAGAGGATTTGGGTCTAATATTTTCTGGGTCACCATGGACAAGTATTTAATTTGTGAGGACTTTAATTTCCCCCAGGCAAGCGCCTCTGGATGAACTCTCGCTCACAGGCATTGCTTCCTCTGACCAAAATGAAGCTCCTCTATTTTATTTCCTGACAGTTTTCTGGCGATGCCACAAAGAGGGGAGATAGACAAGGGTGATGTTGACTTGGACAGAGTGTGGAAGACACACGTGCATTTGAAAAGAAAAGCCACCAACTGGTAGCCTTGAAGAAAGGGAGTTGCCAGTGCACTCTTACTGATGGCAGCTGAGCAACAGGTTCTCCAGATGCTTTTGAGAGCAAGTGAAGCAAGGCTTGTACCACTGAAGATCATATATACTCAGTTGTAGAACAATCACCCTGCAAACATGTGTTTTCTCCATTTACTGAACATTCTTACCTATGTCATATGCTCAGAGTTAATAACTGTAGTTTGTCTGTGACTGAATATTTCTAGTCATTGTAGTTATACATGTTTCTAATAATATTTATGCATATTTAAACAATGATATTTCTATGTATTTTAACTTTCATTCACTTCATTGCTATTTTTGTTATATATTAATTGTTTTTTCTGGGACAATAAAAATGTTAAGTGAGCAAATGACTGAAGTTAAATATAAATGAAATATTAATTCTCTTCTGTTTGTTTGTTTTTTCAAGACAGGGTTTCTCTGTGTAGCTTTGAAGCCTGTCCTGGAACTTGCTCTGCAGACCAGGCTGGCCTTGAATTCACAGAGATCTGCCTGCCTCTGCCTCCTGAGTGCTGGGATGAAAAGTGTGCACCACCACCACCCAGCCTAAAATAGTAATTCTTAAGGAAACTTGATACTCTCATTCTTATGAACTAGAGAAAGTCACATTACAATGTCAAGAATTATATATCAGAAATTTAAATTTTAGTTTTGTGTAATCCAGATCTGAAGATGGCTATTGTCATTCTGGTTGAGTGGAATGGCTTCTGAAATTTAATGTGCACCTTGATGTAATCTGAAAGAAGCCACATTTCCAAATTTATATTACTCTACAATCCTATAGTAGTCCCTTAATAAATTATATTCCTCATAATCATAATAACATTTTCATATATAATGATAAGGTGAAAACAGATTAAAATATATTAAGCTAATGACTTCAGACTTTAAATATTATAATACTCTCTTAGGTTAACAACCGAACAGTTGAAGATTCTGCTAGTGCTCCTTTTGAGACACTGTGGATTCACCTACAAATGAAGCATCACACAGAAAAACAAGAGCTGGGGGGTAATCAGCAGATGGCAAATATTTAATCAGGACCACTGAAAAGTGTATGTTTTCTTGCTCTTCATTGCAACATACAAAACTGATTCCAGAGTACATACTTCAAAGCAAAGGGAAAGGGTATGGAAGTGGGTGTGGTCAGACTATGTGATGTGTGTGTAAGAATAACAAAGAAAAAAATGTAGCTAACACTGAAATATTTAACTGGTTAAAAATATTTTATTTTACTTTTTAAAACAACCTTATTTTATATACCAATCCCAGTTCCCTCTCCTTCCCCTCCTCCAGCTCCCCGTAAATTCCCCCATCCCACCTCCCATCCACTCCTCAGAGAGTGTGAAGCCTCCCATGGGAAGTCAACAAAGTCTGTCACATCACTTGAGGCAGGACTAAGCCCCACCCCATATTTAGGCTGAGCAAAGTATCTCTCCAGAGAGAATGGGCTCCAAAAAGCCAATTCAAGCACTGGGAATAAATACTGGTTCCACTGCTAGTGGTCCCACAGACTGCCCAAGCCACACAGCTGTCATACACATTCAGAGGTAAAGCACAATTAATAAAACTCAGAAACCGGGGTTCAACCTGAAGAAGGCATGCCCTTTAGTTTGGGAAAGTTTTCCTTTATGATTTTGTTGAATATGTTTTGCTACGCCAGCACTGCTTGGATGCTGAGACTGGTGGTGCCGTGCCCGGATTGAGACACGGAGGCTACTTTTCAGGAGAAAGAACAGCAACCTTTATTTTGTCCTGAGCTAAAGCCTTTTATACCTTTAAGCAGCTGGCCCAGAGACCTGCTGAGCAGTCAGAGGTCAAGATCAGGGCATCCTATACTGGGAACTTCTACGAAAAACCACCAGCCAGAAAGAACACAAACATCCTTGTCAATTACAAGGAAGTTTAACTGTTGGTCAGGGGGAGTGAGGGCAGCCAGATCACAACAATGTTTTTTTTGTGTGTGTGCCTTTGAGCTGGACTTCTATCCCTATTATTAGGTTTGGTCTTTTCATGGTAACCTAGATTTCCTGGATACTTTGTATTAAGAATTTGTTGGATTTAACATTTGCTTTGACAGATGAATCTATTTCCTCTATCATATCTTCAACACCCGAGAAGACGTCTCTCTTTCCATCTCTTGTATTCTGTCAGTTATGCTTACATCTGTAGTTCCAAATAGTTTACCCAGATTTTCCATTTCCAAAATTCTGTTTGTGTTTTCTTCATTGCCTCTATTTCAGCTTTCAAGTCTTGAACCATTTTCTTCACCTGTTTGATTGTTTTTTTTTTCTTGGCTTCCTTTGTTTTCTTTAAGGGATTTGTTGATTTCTTCCCATTTTTTTGCTTGTCTTTTTTTCCACTTCTTTAAGGGATTTTTTCATTTCCACTTTAAGGGCCTCAATCATCTTCATAAAGTTATTTTTAAAGTCGTTTTTCTGTTTCATCTGTCATCTGTGTGGGGATGTTCAGATTCTGCTGTTGTAGAATCTCTATTTTCTGGTGACACTATTGCTCTTTATGTTGTTGAATGCATTCTTGCACTGCCATCTACTCATCTCTTCCTCCAGTGGGTGCAGGTGGGGCCTGTGGCTTAAGTGGTTGCTCTTTGTCTAGGTGCAGGTGGGTATTTGCAGGGTATGGTCCCGGATGTGCTCTGAGTTTCCTCCAGTTGTAGGCAGGGCCGAGGTTCCAGTGGTCATGGGTGCCTCTGGGATGGTTAAGGGTTTGGGGAGGCTACTCTCAGGTCTCTGGGACTTCGTGGGTGGGGGTGGGGGCATGAGATGTATTTCTGGTGGGTAGGGCCTAGAGAGTAGGGTCTTCCAGCCTAGGACCCAGACTCACCTCTTCAGATGTGGGTGGAGCCAAGGTTCAGGTGGTTGCAGATGCCCTGGGGATGGTGGTTGTGGTCTGAGGAGGCTGCTCCTGGGTCTGTGGGGCTTCAGTGGGTGGGGATGGGTTGTGGGATGTGCCTCTGGGGACTGGGGCCTAGAAAATAGGGCCCTCCAATCAGGGACCTAGCACTCATCACCCTAGATGCCTTCTGAATTTTTTTTTCTCCAGAAGAGGTGGTACCTAGTCTAGCTACAACTTGATATACTATAGCTGGTTGATATTCATGGGAGGCCTGGATTATGTTTAGAGAGAAACAGAAGAGAAGTGGATGGAGTGGCAGGGGGAGGGACTGGGAGTTGAGGAGAGAAAGAAGAGTACAGGAAAAACAACTAAAATAGATACATGATAGATAGATGATAGATAGATAGATAAAAGTTTAAAAGTATGAAATGTTAGTATGATTTCAACCACTTCCTAATTTTTTCATAATGTAAAAATAAACCAGAGTCCATGTATCTTATTCCTCTAAAAGGAGTCAAACAAGATTTTTAAAATAAACAAGATTTTAAAAAGGAAAAGAAGAAATATTGAAAAATTGGAAACAAGTATTGTAGAAAGAAAAGAATGGAAGACCCTCAAAGAGCCCAACCACAAAAATATTATCAGTGCCACGCCAGCACGGCTACTGTCATTCTTCTGAGTGAGGGACATTAGGATTAACACGCAACACAACTTCAGGTTCTGCAGACAAGCCCTTTATTCCACGTTCTCACAAGTATATATAGCCCTCAGCAGGGGAGGGCAAACCAGCAAAAGCAGGAAGCTCATCACCAAAACTCAATGGCTTATGGGTAAACATCCTTAGAAACATTGCTGAAAACAACAGATTGTTCCTGTTTTCAACCAACCACAAGAGTGCAAAACAGATCAAGTGGGGGTGGAAGGCCTGTCCTCTAGGGACCCCAAAATCAGACCTTGAAGAGCTAGAGTGATAGACACTGTCATAAATCCTTTAGGTCTCCCCAAATCTGTATCTCCTCAAAACCTGTGATTGTGACCATTTGGAGAAATTGATCTTTGAAGAGGTGCAAGCCAGTTAAGGTCATGTTGGATTAAGGCAGGCCCTGCTTCAAGTACCTTGAGAATCCTTTTAACAGCAAGGGAATTTGGCCTGGCATGGCAGCACACAGCCCAACACTCAGGAGATGCAGACAGAGTGAATGTCTGTGAGTTCAAGGCCAGCCTCTACATAGCAATTTCCATGCCAGCCAAAGAATGAGACCCTGTTGAAAATAAAAGGAATTAAAGTGCAAAGAGAAGGAAGCTACCTATAGACAGAGGCAAAGGTGGAGGCAGGTATGCCAACACAAGCTATCCTTAGCTGCAAGTGGCAAAGGAGGATTCCCCCTCACCCACTAGATGTCTTCGGGGATGACATTGCCCCCTAACACTTTGGGGTTTTTTTGTTTGTTTTTGTTTTTGACTCTTACCTGTGAAGCCTATAGTACAGTTCAGTGATTTAGAGCCTGTGGTGCTTTGTTACAGCCCTGGGAAGGTGACAGACACATGGGGAGATGATCTAGTTGACACACAAACAGGATTTCTTCCTTTTAGATAGCAAAATAATACTGTTTATCCCCTCACAGCAAAACATGCACTTGGAGAACTTTTGCAGATGGTTTTTTTTAGTAAAGGGATGGCCTTACAAGCATGAGCATTGTGGTTTGGATTCCTAGAACCCATGCACACAAGTGGGCACAGTCTCACATGCCTGTAATTCCAGCCATGTGGGGGTGAAGGGCAGAGACAGGCAGACACCTAATAGTGGCTCACAAGCCAGCTAACCTGGCCTCACAAGATGAAGTTCCAGGTGAATGAGATAACCTATCTCAAACAAAAGAGGGAACGTGCCTGAGGACCAACACCCAGGATGTTCTCTGACCACCGCATGTATGCCATATCTACACACACTCTTAGGCACAGGTACACCACTACACACGTGAACATTCACACACACTTTCTCTCTCACACACACGGGAGGGAGGAGCCAAAAAACCCCATATATTTGGAATTCATGGAAATTGATTGGTACCATACTCTGCCTCTGCTTTCTGTTTTTCTCATGCACGTGAAAAATGGAGTATCAGGTTATGGACAGAGTTGCAGATAATGGAGCAAGCGATTTCTATGTGCTAAGGGACTTCTATGAAGATAAAACCTGCAATCCAGCTTCATTAGAGCTATTATCACTTGAATAACCACATAAATGAAAGCATCCAAGTCACATGAACATGATTACACAGATAATGTGGCCCAATTGCTGCACCACTTATCTTGATGTATTGCTTTCTGTTTGCTGCAATATATTATACATTCAAGAATTATAAAATACTTAGGATGAAATAGCTTTGCTTCTCCAGATTGTAGTAATGCCTTTTTATATGCTTAAAGAATATTTCCTTTACCTCATGCTGCTGATTAGACTTTCCGTCTCCAAATTAATTTAATTTGCATCAAGGGATACATAAACAGAAAGAGCCCCAATCTTTGGCTTACAAATACATTTAATAATAATGACTATACTTTGCTTTTATCAACCACAAGAATATTGGCAAAGGTGTTTTTACCAGATATTAATAAATAAGTCCTGAGGGACTCAGCCTTTAGTTGTACTTAAACCTTGCTGTGGATCTCAATTCTAGAGGAGGTTTTAGTCCAAAGCCCATTTTTTGGCATTTTTTTTCTGTCCTAGTGGCTGAGACTTAAATAGAGAAGAGTCATAATACCAGGAATGAGAATGGTAGCAAGCATTCATTGAATAACCACTGTGTATTTGTCACTGTGCTAAGAATCTTGCCTATATTCTCACCTGCCTATCACAAAATTCTATGATGCACTTGCTGTTATTGTCCCTGTTTTATAAACAAGAGAACAGATTTAGAGCTGAAAGACAATTGTATCGAGTGAGGAAAAGAGAACTTCAAAGGAAGAGAGGTTAATGAGGAGGCAGTTTACAGTGATAGGTAGGATTAAGAGAAACTAGCAAGCAATGGTTAACATTGGGAAGCTTTTACTGCTTTAGGCAGGATCATCATAGCACCAGCTAACACCAGCTGAAACCTTGGGCACAAAGACACAGCTGTGGCCAAACCAGTCTAGCAGACAGATGCCTGGAAGGACAAATTCCCTGACATCTCTCTTCCTGCTCTTGGATCTCCTGAAGCATCTTCTCTTTGCTGAACACATCTAGAAACAGGGAGCAATGGAACTTGGTGATGCAGCCAACTTCCAAACAGAGGAGGGTGGGAAAAGGTGTATGTGGGGGAGTATATATATTTGGATGAGTAAATGAAGGTCTACCCAGGGCATGCTTTACTTTCTAATGCATGTAACCAAAATATTCATCCAAGCGCAGCCCGTTGTTGCTCTTCTGTTTATTCCAAAGGAAGAAGATTCCTATGAAGAAGCCAATGAAGATTAAGGGGAACTTTTTTTCACTTCCCTGCTTTTCTAGAAACCCACCCACTGTAGTAATAAGGGGAGCGGGCCCTGCTTTTCATCCAGCCCAGCTCCCGCATCTGTAGTAATAAGGGGAGCGGGCCCTGCTTTTCATCCGGCCCAGCTCCCGCA
>LOEQ01003780.1:166694-182799 GCA_001685075.1 Bramus lutescens
GCACCAGGGGTGCAAGAAAGAGGAAGTTCGCCATCTTGTAATGGCATTCTGTGGGCGGCTGCTCACACTTCATTCCCACCTTTTCTTATTCTGCCACCATCTCCAATGTCAGCAGCCATTTCTGAGCCAGTTCCAACTCTGCTGAAGTCAGGACATTGTCAGTCCTGTGACAGCACCAAGCTTTTGGCTCTTTTCTGTAATGTCCCCCACTTCAGCTGCTTTCCACCAAAGAGATAATATCTATCTCTGATGTGAGATTTCCCTCTGTATGCTGTGAATACCAATGGTTAATAAAGAAGTTGTCTTGTGCCTAGAAGGGCAGAATAGGTAGAGGTAGGCAGGGAAAACTAAACTGAATGCAGGGAGAACAAACACTGAGTCAGGAGATGCTGACGTGAGCTGCCAGTTGGAACCTTGCCAGTAGGCCATAAGCCTTGTGGTAAAATATAAAAGAATGTAAATGAGTTAATTCTAGATGTAAGAGCTAGCTAGCAATATGCTTTAGCTATTGGACAAACAGTATTGCAATTGATACAGATTTCTGTGTGATTATTTCGTGTCTGGGCAGCTAGGAACAAACAAACTGTCTCCCACACATATCTCTTCAAGTTTTCAGTGCCTTCATCCATCTACTACCTGCATATATGATAGGCATGCCCACACAAGGAAAACCTTTTGTGATGCTAGCTGGGAAATATGTGAGATACTGAAATAGGGGATGTGAACACATGGATGGATGGATGGTCTTGAAGATCCTTGTCCTGCAGAGTTTCTTCAGACACTCAGAGCTTCTTCATCTTGGGGAAAGGTGTAAAAGAATTTCATCCCTGTAGGCATTACTCTAGCTTACTAGAAGGAATCAGGAAGATGTTTTGTAGCAACATGGGCATCCTCTCCTATGGAGAGGGTATGAGTAAGCCTTCCTACCTCATTGAAGTCCTCCTCTTGTCAACATGGGTATACATCAGGATTTGCACTGGCTGTTGTACTCATCGCTTTGGCCATCCTCCAGCCTCAGCTAGCCTGCATCCAAAAGGACTGTTTCTTACTGCTCACATGGAATGGAACAATATCACACTGACTCCAGTGAGGTTTGGCCCCTCGCTCTAGGAAGAAACACATCTCTTCCAAGTTGTTCCTTCTTTAGAATTTTCTCAGCCTAAAAGTTTCACTTTTGAATCTCCTTTTACCTTTTTAAAGTTACTTCTCCATTTTATTATTTTAATAACCCTTTATATTAAAATTCTCTTGTTTATTACACTATAGTTTCTATTTCCTGACTGGACCCAGACTGATAAAAGATACTTGATCAAAGAAACTAGAATATAAGATTAAATAAGCAAGTATTTTTTGGCTTATGGACTCTTACTGTGCTATATTGAACACCCTGGCAAGGATACCCCAGGGACACAGAAAACTGCTGGAGCAGCTGTTGAAAGCTTGAGTAAAGCTTCAGAGATGCCAAGAAAAGCCCAAATGCCTGAGTTGCCCTGGCTAGTGGTCAAGGGAAGTGGGAACGTGAGATATTCAGATGGATACATTGTGATGCCAAGAGCGTGTTTTCTGTAGATATCCTGGAGCCTAGAGCACCACCTGAAGCCATTAAGAGCACATTTGTGAGAGGGGTATGAGTCACACTAAGAATTTCATAGTGACTCTTCTCTGGTGGCTGGGGCTGACTATAGTAAAGGCAACCACTGAGCACGTCATTCATACTCATGGATGACCGAGCCTCAAAGTAACAGGGATTAGGCTTAACTATCAGAAGCCAGGATTCTGCAATAACTTTTAATAACTTGCAAGGCTGTAAGGATACTAAAGGACCTTCATTCACAAGAAGTTGTAAAAATAGATGAAAGAATATGTCTAAGGGTCCCATAGCCCGAAAAATTACAGGCTATTGTCAAAGTTATTTGTTACTCTCCACAACCTAAAGGTAAAAAAGCCCTATGGTTGAAGACACCACTTACATATGTCATCAAACAAGGAGAAATCAACCTGGTGCCCCACTAGAAACACCCCTACTGACTAGTGTTCATGATGCTGGAAGGCACTCTGCTAAATGAATATAGTAATAAAACAACTCCAAATGAAATATTGCTGTATCCAGAGATCAGTGAATCATTCAGCCTTCATCAGAGAAGCTCCTTTTTCCAGTGTATGGCAAGTAACACAGAGACCCACAACTGGTGTGCAGAGAGTGAAAACTTAGAAGCACTCAGTTCTCCAGGAGATGCCTTTACCCAAACCCCTTGCTGGGGAACTTATTTGAAAGAGGAGGTAAAAAGATTGCAAGGCCCAAAGGTGGTGGATGACTCCAAGGAAACAATGTTTTCTAGGCACCACAGGACTGATACTGTACATTGATGAGCTCACAGAGCCTGTGCAGGTTCAAAGCAGACATAGTCCCAGCACTGAGAAGGGTGAGTGGACACAAAGTCCCACTCCAACTAAGAAGCTATTTGCAGTTGATGCTGTTGGGAAAGGGAAAACCAGTTTTCCTGAATGGAGTGTCATTGGTCAATCCACCACACTCCAGCATAAACCACATGCCAAGGAGCAATAGGCCAACACCAAACAGATTCCATGGGGTTCTGTGGGCTTTTGTTTCATTTTGTTCTATTTGGTAATTTTTGGTTTATCTTTTGTTTACTTTGATTTTCTTTCCTTTCTTGTTTGTTTGTTTGAAAGAGACAGAAAGAACATGAAGGTTGGTGCAGAGGAAGAATATGATCAAAACATATTGTATGAAAGTGAAATAAAAAGAATTTTTTTTAAGGAAAGAATAGCATGACTTTCCCGAAGGAGAAATAGACCTGACAAGAACCAACGGGGTGAAGCTTACAACCACAGAAATGGCAATGATGAAAGAATAAGAGCTTAAAATCAGTCTCACCAATTAATATTTATAATTACTTGGGAGTTGAGCCAAGTTTCAGATGCAAGCCTCCTTGACTCATAGAAGTAATAACACTTCATCAGTTCTTACCCAGTAGAATCTGTGGCCATATACTTGGGTCACATGATACTCCAGTGAAGAGAATACTCAGAAATATTGAGGACTACTTGACCTAAGTTCTAGGGTGACATTGGTCACCAGAAGGCCAAAACATCATCACTACCCCCTGTTAGAATGGGGGCTTCTAAACACTGAGTAATAAATGGGGTTCTGATTAAAGGCTGGACCAAAAGACCTATAGACCAAGTGGTTATTTCCTTCATTTGCTAGTTTATAACAGGAATCATGCTGGCATTGTGTGCCCTGTATGGCCTGGGGCGTGGAGTATGAATTACCATAGCAAATATCTAAATGGAAACCCATAGCAATGCCATTTTCTCACAGCATAAGACAGGAAGTCAAAAAGAAAATGAACAAACCAGGAGGAAGGGAAGAGATTATGATCACTATGGAAAAGATGCAGGGGTAGTGACACCAGATACATTTCATTCAATTCTTCAGTCTTCTCCCTGTAGGAGCCAGGTGTTTCCAAGCCATAAGCTCCCTTATCTGGGATCGGTGAAGTTACCTTCTTGTCATGATTATTGAAATCTCAAGTTTCATCATTTGTGTCATGATTTATTATTATATTATGGATACTTGCAAATCACACTAATTAGAACGATTTTTAAGAGCTCTTGAAGAGCAATAAAGGTGTTGATTTGAGACAGGGAAACTACCGTCTAGACATGCATGCTACAGCTTTCAGGACCACGCTCTGTCAAGGATAAAACTCCATGGTATCCTCAAAAATGATACATTACTGCTTGGTGCTTTATGTCTCAAGTTCTTTCTCGGGTCTGATTGGCTCTGTGTGTCTCCCAGATGCATCACTATTTCAAGACTCAAGGATCACTTCTTCCACAGAGTCTCCCTCAAACTCTATGTACACACCAGAATGATTCAGTTATGCTTGGTTAGTGCTCCTCAAATATCCTCTGCAGGTTAGTGGTTTGCAGAGACAGGCCACCTTTTTATACATTTGCCCTTTAATGCCACTGTCTTCCCATTGGACCGTGAGTTCTTTGAGGACTGCATCACATTTGTGTTTGGGTCTCAGAGGCTGAGTATCGAACCTCCATAAATGATGAAATGATAAATTTAAATATTCTGTTTTGCTATTGTGTACCAGGTCTTCACGGATGATTTCTTCCAGAGCACATTAGATCATTTAAAGAATGCGTGTGTAGGCAGTCCTCCAATTTGTACCTTTGAAGTAGAACAATGCCTGCTCCAGACCACCCAGCAAGGACCAATCCCCATGGCCACTGTCCTGCACCCCAGCCTGAAACACTGGCCTTCAGTCCCATGCAGGTGGAGTTCTCAGTATACACCATTGCCACAGATGCATAATCAGAGAGAATTCTCAACAGTGGAGTTTCTGGCTGCCTTACAGAACAGGGGTGGTGATGCCTGAGTTCTTAAGAACTTGAGTTCTGCTGAGCCCCACTCCTGCCTTCCTTATTATAGAGATGCTTGGTCTGCTAAAGATCCCCTGAATTAATGCAGCTCTTTAGGGCAGATTACAGAGTCACTCTACCAGATTCTTTAGAACTGTGTCTCCCATATGTCCAGACAGGAGGCTCTACCATGGCATTTTGATCAGCCGCAGTCTAACCTGATGAGAAGCTGTCTTAGATCAGCTCTTGTTGATTTGGCAAGCCATGCATTCACCATCTATAAGACATGCTACCATCAGAACTGCAAAACTGGATATGAGAGAGCAAGCCAAGCACAACAGCACAGCTGACAGAAGAGGTCGAATCTTCAAACATACGTGCACAGCAGCTGATAGATAGCTTACCCTTTTATACTTGTTTCCACTGCCTGATTTATTTTTCCCATGTTTGATGCATTATAAATTATTCCAGATAATAGATAACTTTACTAGAGCAGAAAGGGGTCAACCACATATTGATACTATATAACTTCAGCATATCTTAAACAGATTGTTTCTCACTTTTCAGGGGTGTGAGAGAAGGACTTTGAACTATTACCAGCTTTTGAGATGTCTTCATGGATTCTCATTCTTTCCATTTAGTAAAATTGTTAGCCTTATGCAAGCTTCTTTTTGTTATCAAGTCTCTGCTTCATTGTAGGCTAAACTAGATAATCTGTCTAATTATAATATTTTTATCTCTTCCAACATCTCATTCTTTTCTTATTATGATCTGCTACCTAATATACCAAACCAAAGGAGAAAATAAAGACAAGAAAATCAATACTAAAACATAACCTAAACTTTGCAGTTACTAAGAAATTTTAGCTCAGGTATCTAGGCAAACAATACATGTAGAAGACTTAAAAAAATGGTTTAAAGTAATGTCTGTCTTGGAGCCCAGTGGGGCATAGACACTATGGAATAGCAATAGCATTTATGTTCAGTTGGGCATATGCTGAGTTACCTTAGATCGGTGCTTGTTCTTAACAAAAATGTTCCACATAACATGCTTTGTGATGTATAAATAAGGCCGCTGAGCCAATTCCACATGTCTGGGCCCAACAGAGCACTCTGCCTGTTCGTGGAAGTTCATTTTAAATTAAGTCTTAATTGTTGTACTTAGTGGCTGTTTCCTTCAGCTTCTTATTCATAGCCTAGGCTTACTGTGCATATCTCCATGAGATGAAACCTGACAGCATGCCCATTCATGCACATCTCAAAATAATCATCAGGTTGTTGCTTATGTCCTCAACGCTGTGAATGCAGCAAGGAAAGAGAAACTCTCTCCTCTTCAGGGCTCATAGCAGAGAGCCTGACATAATCATTTCGGCTCTCTGTATTTTACATTTGGTAGAATTAGAATTCCTGTGGCTGGAAGAATGGCTAGCTGCCTGTATTCAGAAGACATGCTGCCCTTGCATCCAGAACATCATATCTGCAAGAGTCTATTCCAAGGCCTTCCATAATGTTTATTATTCCATATTCTGATCAAAGGTGAGTCTGTGTTATAGTTCCACATATCTCCAGGGACACTTTATACAAAGCCACATTAAAAAGCTCACTCTGATGTCTAGTTTTGTTGCTCCTGTGTATATAATATTTCTTAAAACTTAGTAACAAGAGTGGTATTTATTTCCAAAAATATCCTCCCAAGTGGGATGGGGCTGCTTGTTACCTATGCATAGTTTCATATATATCAACCCATGCTGCACTTTTTAGTATTTCTTCTGGCTGTGCTTCTGTTTTTCTCATTCCTCTCCAGAGTAAGTTATCAGACCTAATTTTGAAATATGAAAGCTATTATCCAAAATGCACCAATATTTCCAGGTGCAGTTTTATGGAACTGCACAACTGTTTCTCAGAAACATGAAACAGTTGTTGAAAAATGTTTTAAAGTGCCAACAAGTTAGAGGTCTTCTGAGCGGAGCAGGGTCAAGCTCAGGCAAGCAGAAGCTCAGAGTCCATTTACCTTAGTTTTTACTCATGATGAGCCTTGTCTTCAGACTCTGGATATTCTGAAGAAAAGAGAGACTTAGGATAAATTTTATTCCTGTGAGTTAAAAGCCTGACTTTACTCCATGTAAGCAGTTGAAATATACCTCAATTATTTTGACTGCATTTGGCCTTCCATTATTGTTTAATAGGCCACAAACCTTAAAAACACAACCCAGATCCCCTTCTAGAAGACTTGATGGAGAAAAAGATCTTTAGACAGCCTTAATTCATAAAGCACCTGATCTGATAGCGCTTTCCCCTGGAACATCATGATCATACAACTCTGTAGTTAGAGTGAAAGTCATGAAGTGGCTCTGCAGCAATGCCCTGAGCAATTATTCTCCTTTCTCTTTTTTAGAATCCCAGTGTAATTTCCAAACCATGACTTGGTGCATTTCCAATGAGGACAAGAAACACCTCATGGAAAGTTGTTCAGGGAATTTCATCATCAGTAGAAAGAGTTTGCTGGTTTCTTTTTACTTCTTTAGCAATACTTTATTGAATACCTAGAATGTTCTGGGATTATATGTCAGGTGTCAGTTCAAAAAGAATATAAAATCAAACTAACTGCTTTAATGGACAGAGCCATTATACTCTCCCAAACATTTTGATAATAGAGACTCAGAAAGATAAAAGTAACTTGTAGAGTTACTATGTATGTAGCAGACCTTGGAAACAAAGGTCAGTATTCTGCCAAACTCTAATAGGTTCCATTATGCTGGCTTCTTTTGTTTGGGTGGGTTTTGCTTCCTATTTGTTTTCTGACACAGGGATTGGCTGTTTACTCCAGGTTGACCTGCCTCAGCCTCACAAGCACTGAGATTATAGGTGTTTGCCTCACACCTAGCCAATCTGCTTATAATTTAATACAGAAGTCAACAAATTGGTCCTCATTGTTCAAAATCTTCCCTGTAGCCAACTTTTTAAAATAAAGTTTTATCAGAACACAGCCATGTCCCTTTGTTTACACACTGTGGTCTTTTCCTGTAATAGCGTTCTGGCTGCCCTGAAGCAGTCACCATGCGGCTTGTAAAACCAAAAGTATTTATTACCTGGCCCTGCTCACAGGCTCAACTGCTGAGCTCCGGTGTGAGACAGTGTTCCCTCTTGAAAATATTAATCTAAAATGGAAGAGTCAGGAGGAAAATTAAAGCCTTCCTTTCTACACATTAGATAAAACTCAAGACAAAGTTGATTGAATAAGATGTTATTATCACTGGGGGGGAGGTGTGCACACCTTTTATCCCAGCACTGGGGAGGCAGAGGCAGGTGGATTTCTGTGAGTTGAAGGCCAGTTTGGTCTACAAAGCAAGTTCCAGGACAGGTAGTGCTCTTATACAGAGAAACCTATCTCATAAAACAAACAAGCAAAAAACAAAAATAAACTTTATTATCAAGAACAATCCCCAAAAAGCATGGATGAAAGGGAAACCAGAATGAAAGAGGAGTCAATACTAGGCAGTGTATCACAGTGCACTGCAGAAATACAGACATCTCTGTGAAGAAAAACACATTCAATGGTCACTCATGCAAGATTTGTACAAAGGTAGAGGAGGTAGTATGAGAGCCAAAGTTACATTTCAAGTTTTAATTACTGTGCCTAAGGAATCCATGAAGCAAAAATGTCTCTGATCTGTAAGCCTCTTGCTCAAGGACAGAGAGTTGTTGAAATTCTGGAGACTGTTCTGTATGGGAGAGAACAAGTCAGATGTTTTTCTCTCCCATAAGTAAGTTTGTTTGACCCATCTGCACCACGTGGGCTTGGTCACACTTTTGGGAGGAGGTTCACAGGCAGGAAATACGTCAGGAAGTATGCTTGCCTCTGCTTGGATGTAGGCTGGAGGTATGTCAGGATGTATGCTTGCCCTTGATTGGACATGATGGAAAATACTTAAGTTGCAGCAAAGCTTGATTTGGAGCCATCTTCTGGAAATCCAGAGATGGACCTGGCCAGTATTTAGTTAAAGCTTGTTTCAAATTTGGCTTTAAATTGTGGTAGTGGAGCTTATTCTTGAGTGGTGGGGTTAACAGTAGCTTAATCTGGAATAGCTAAAAGACAGAATGACCATCATACCCTAGAAGAAGAAGAGCAGTCTGTGCTAGAAGACACATCAAAAGAGGTGGTGGTGGTGGTATGGTAGTGATGGCGGCAGGGACTTTGGAACTGCAGAAAGGAGGTGAACCACCACTGTGACTGCTGGGAAGTAAAGCAGCAGCTGAGATCCAGGGGATATAAAATGTCAAGCAAGCCAAGCGTTGGGGAAAAGCTGCTCCTTGCACCTGTAACATCCAGGCTCATTCTTTTACTGTAATCAGTTCCAAATGTGAACAAAATTTCTTCATTTATCTGCTTTCCCCCCCCCACAAACCCCCACAACTGCTGCTAGGATAAGTGCAAGTCTCCTATGTCTCATCCTTGAAAATAATAGCCAGTTACAATCTTCTCATTTTTTTCAGTGGGACTCTCAGTTGGGCTGTAATTCCTGATGGTAGACTTAGTAGATCCCAGGTCCTTATTCTGCCTCATTCTAGAATCTCCTCTTCCTTGAATGGTTTGTGCTAATTTAGTGGAACTGGATAGACTGTCATTTCTGAGGGGACTAAGACTCCAGCTGTGTAGTCTTAACACAACAACATAGATTCCTCATTGTAATTAAGGTTAATTATCCCAGCTTTTGTTATTTTTTCATTGAATTCAGGCAGGCTATCATAGTAGCTGAAACACATGGAAGAACAGTGTAATGGTTGTTATTTATCAACTTGACAGTATCTTGAATCACCTAGGAGATAACTTTCCAGATACCTATGAGGGTACGTTAGCCTCTGGGAATACCTGAGGGGATTATCTTGATTACATTAATTTAGGTGAAAGACTTACCCACTCCGGGTGGCACCATTCCCTAGACAAAATAGAGAAAATAACTAGGCATAGTGCTATTCACCTTTAATCCCAGAAGTCTGGAGGCAAGGCAGGTCTCTGTGAATTCAAGGCCAGCCTGGTCTATATAGCTTCCAGGAAGTTTCCTAGAGCAACCAATAAAACAAACAAAAAAGCAAAGACAAATAAAAGAAGGAAGGAAGGAAAAGAAAAGGGGAAAATGAGCTAAGTGGAAGCATCCATTACTCTCTATGTTCTGACTACAGATATACTATGATCAGTTCCTGCTGCTGTGACGTTCCCAGCATGGTAGAATGTAAGCCTTAATTGTGAGCCAAAATAAGCCCTTTATCCCTTAAGTTGCTTTAGTCAGGGTATTTTATTACAGCAGCAGAGAAAGACAAAGAGGTTGCTTACCTCCTGGCATCTGGGAAGGAAAACAATAAAAAGATGAAGGTGCTTGGGGCAAGAGGCAATTCCCATGGCTCACAAAGACTCACTCCCTTCAACTAAGTCTTCTCTCATTGACATCCCAATATCCAATTAAATCATGAACCCATAAGTGAATTAACTCATGGATGAGGTCAGAGCCTTTATGATTCCACCAATTACCAAAGCCCACAGCTGGCAATGATGTCTTACCCACAGGATCTCTGGACATTTTAGATACAGACTATAGTAGTTATTATGGAATTCCACCATCTATTTGATACTGGTGACACAAACTTCAAGTAAAATTTTTCCTTCCCAACATGAGAGAATACTTCACCATGCTTCTCAGTGATACACTAGAAACTTTCACTAGGGTATTTCTTTACCAGTGGAACCTTTACTAGAGTATATCTTACTGCTGTTAGAAATGAGGTGTTGGTCCTGATACCTCTCAGGACACATGACCACCTATCTCACATGCTAATACCATCCTAAGGTTTCCACAATGCTGGGCTTTCTGGACCTTCCCTTGGTATTCTGTTAATGTTCTGCTGATGTGGGATTCCCCTCTGAATACTGTGAGTGCCACTGGTTAATAAAGAAGCTGCTTTGGGCCTATGGCAGTGCAGAATAGGGCAAGGTGGGAATTCCAAGCAGACAGAGGAGGAGAGAGTAGACAGAGTCAAGGAGAAACCATGTAGCTGCCGAAGGAGACAGACACTGGAACTTTACCTGGTAAGCCACAGCCACGTGGTGATACACAGATGAATAGAAATGGGTTAATTTAAGATTTAAGAGCTAGACAATAAGAAGCATGAACTAATAGGCCAAGTAGTGATGTAATAATAAAGTTTTATGTGATTATTTAGGGTCTGGGCAGCCGGGAAACGAATGAGCAGCCTCTGACTCCATTCTGCCATCACTATCTCATGGTCGTGGGTAGCTTTCCAGGTTCTGTCTCATTACAGTACTAAGATCAGATTTATACTTCCAGAACATTGGATTATTTGTGTGATCCTATAAATTCTCTTACTCTGCTCATATGCTGTACCTCACTTCCTCAAGGCCTTACCCCTCACACATTCTCATATCCCATTTATATATATATGTTGTGCAATGAAACCTTTCCTGGGAGCTGCAATACACACATCTACTTATCCCAGATAGGGAGCCCAGGACAAACCAAGTACAGATACCACCAAAGTCCAACTTGGTGAACCAATGAGTTTTATTGATGTTATGTACAGGAATATGGGGGAGGAGTTACTTATAGAATCAGAAATTAATGACAGACAGTCGCATTACCAAAGCCCACCCCACACTACCTGGAGCATACTGCGCAGACTACAGGCAGCTCAACAGATTGCAGAGTGCCCTTTCCAGGTGCTTCAGTTGGTCTAAGGCTCTTTCGGGGAGCTTGGCTGGTTTCTGCTTCTTCTAACCAGCTGTTCTCGTCTCAGGGTCTTTGCAGTTTTGCTTTTCCTGAGAATCTTCTTTGAAGTATGGCTTGTTTGAGAGTGACTCTCAGCAGTCTTTACTGCTTATTCTGGGAGAGAGGGATCTAGTGAGTCTGGTCAGTTTCAGGGACTTCCTGAAGCTGTTTTTAATTGTTGTCCTCAGGCTTAAGAAGCTTCCCTGCAGAATGGAATGTCTTAGAGGAAACTGCAGCCCAACAATATGTTCTGGTTCTAAAAAAGCAAAGTTCCTTTTTCAGGCAGTTTTGAACTTCCCTGTTCAACCTACGTAGTGACCTGACACAGGATATGGTCTAGAACGAAGAAATATGGCAAGACCTTAACTTTCCATGTAGGAAAAGTCTATGGTTTCAAGTAAATGAGAAGAGCTTGTTTCTGATGATCAGGGATTCTGAGAAATTGGGATTAACTGTTCCCAGGTACATTTATCCATGTGCTAACATATCTCACAGCTTAGCTTTTGTCAGTCAGTGTCTTCTGCAATGCCACCAGATATACCCAGTTGTTCTATTACCAGAATTCTTCCCCCACCCCGTTTTTTTTAATTTATTTGTTTTTATGTGCATTCACATTTTTTCCTGCACAAATGTCTGTGCAAGGGTACCAGATCATAGACAGTTGTGAGCTTCCATATGGGTTCTGGGAATGGAACCCAGGTCCTCTGGAAGAGCAGATGACCTCTGAGTCATCTTTCCAGTGCCCTAGAATTCTTATTTAGACAGAATTATTGAGGCTTCATTTTTGCCTTTGTGCTTTAGAGTTGTCCTATCATGATCAGATTAAACATCTGAATTTCAGCCCAGTCAGTCCTTCAGTTTCAGGAAATGCAAATTTCCTTTAAGCTGCCACGAAACAGCTCTGGCTCATAGCATGATGCTGGTCAAGAGCTGTTTGAGTCTACTATGCTTTTGTGAGGCTTCTGGTAATGTCAGAAGCAGAAATTCTAAACTACAGTTCTTATGATTAACACTGCAACCATAATATTCATGTACCTAGGGAAATTACCCGTGGTGGAAATTCTCATAACTGAGACGTCAAAGTATACCAGAGATTGTTACCAGAAGGTGCCTACACCAATTGCCTTTTCTTGTATTTTCTACAGCTTTGTAACAAGATGTAATTGATGAGCTAGTGATATTGGCACCCCATAGAAGCTTGTTGGAAATAACCTTGGGTCCAAGTCCCAAAGATCTGAATCTAAATCTCTGCTTTGTAGAATTCTCCAGGTAATTCCTATAAACGTTGAATGCTCCAAGTAAATCTCAGCATATAAGGATCTTAGCTCTAGGAAACATCTTGAGGCAAACATAATCTGTTGCCGTGTAATCCCAATGAGACTGGAGAAATAGGAAATTGAGACAGAGACAAATATAAAGTAGAAGTACTGACAACTCACCACAAATACTCAGGAAAACACAGCCCGAAAATTTATTCATGTAATGTATGTCCAGAGAAGAACCAGGGAGTCACTGTATCTTGGAACAGACTGTCACTGGGAGGGGCATGGGAAAAAAGTGAGGCATGTATTTACTCAGTCACCTATATCCTATTTTGCATGTTGAAAGATAAACCCAAAGTGTTAACTGTACTCCTAGATGTATCACTGGCTCTTCCGTACAGCCATATAGGAAGTCATCGCTTCTTTGGATCTCATTGGATAATGTTGGGGTGCTGGAGCCATCAGCTATTGCCAAGCACTCAAGAAAGCCCTCTAGTAAGAAAACCAAAAGAACAAAGTAAGTAGATAAAATGGGTATCTTGGAGGAAATAATGTAGAAGAACAAAAGGGTTTTAAAATTCTGATAATAGTTGCAGAAAAGACAAGGTAAATTAAAGGGTACTACTGATTATAGCATTCAATATTTCACTTGAAGTTGTAATTCTTACATATATATCTTACAGCTTTTACCAGTATCTTCTACTGTTACCAGATATAATTTTGATATATGAAATATGTTAGTCTTCAATGAGATAAGATAGAGTGAATTGCCAAAGCAAAAGAGAAGTAGTTTTAAGGAACAGACAGAAAAAAAAGAAATAAAGAAATCTTGATAATGAAAATATCATAGCAGAAATAAAAGTTAATGGAATAGATGAGGGATAATATTGAGAGACACTCCAAAAAGCATCAAAAAGAGAACATGGATATCTGCTGAAATAAAATAACAAGCCGGGCGGTGGTGGCACACGCCTTTAATCCCAGCACTCAGGAGGCAGAGACACGAGGATCTCTGTGTGTTTGGTGCCAGCCTGGTCTACAGAGCGAGTTACAGGACAGGTTCCAAAGCTACAGAGAAACCCTGTCTCGAAAAGCAAAAAAAAATTGAAAAAATATTAAGAGGTAAATTCAGGTCTGACAATAAAACAAAAGTAGTTTTGAAGAAAGGTATACAAAGTAAATGGGGCAGAAAATTTTGAGAACTTTTTATATGTAAAGGACTTGTATTTATAAACTGAAAGAAACTAATTTCATGACTACCTTAATAACAACCTTAATAAACAACAAACAGATGTCCACCATCCACATCATTGTGACATTTCAGAACACCTAGGACAAAGCAGCTAAGGATTTTCTGTCAGGAAGGGGTTGTGCATGCCCAACAAGAGAGCCAGACTTACCCAGTATGACACCAAAACTAGAGAGAAACAGATATGCGAATCTAATGGCTTTAAAAGACTAGAATAAATTTCGAGACTTTTCAATCAACTATAAGAATAGAAGAAATATATTTTCAAATATTGAAGTTCTGAAAAGTGTTGTTTTGCATGTGCCCTTTAGCTGGGGACAGAACTCCAGTAACACAGGGGTGTTCAGAAACAGGGAAACTGAGTCCAGATGTCTAGAGATTGAGAATGAGTGAGCTCCGATGTCGCTCCTATCCCTGGACAGGAGCTGTGGCTCAAGTACAATTCGGAAGGATGAGAGGGCTCAAGGGACAGAAATGTTTATGTTTAGCTATGCTGAAGGGTTGCCATTAACAGGTAACCCAACTGATGGCAGCACTTGAGTGGCTGTAATAGTGTAAACACCAAAGGCAGATTTAACTTCATTATCAGTAATTCAGCTGTTTCCTTAGGAGGGAAGACAGAGGGTGTGTGAGTAGGGGTGGGGGGGAGCGTAGGAAGAGCAGGAATTAATGGTCCCTCTTCCACACTAAATGTCTATTAAGAATCAAACATATGAAACACATGTTTTATATGATAATAAGCTTTTATTGTCAGTCTTTATAGCCTTAATTATATATATTGCCATTGTTTGGCATCATCTGGACCTGCCTTTTATTAATCACTAGATTGGAGCATTTGTACAATCATTTATGTTTAATTACTCAAAACTCTGCTGTGCTTACTTCTCTTTTGGAGTTCAATTATTTAAACTAACTGAGTCTTCACAGAATCTTTATGTTAATTGAGAATATTGACAATGCACTTTGGGTTTCCTGCTAAAGTCTTTAGCAGGCAGTCACACTTTTTTCCTATGGGCAGCTTTTCATAGCATTTCCTCAGACATGCAGTAGTGATTTATATTCACTCGTCACACTAATGAAATACATGCTAAAAGATTAATTAAAATGCTTATTTTTAAAATGACCAGAGGGCAATACTTCAGCAGTTAGAACTCTCCTAAATGGTTCTCACTAAAAGCAGGGGGGATCTTTTTTGTGTAATGTGGTATTAATCTCATTGTCTCCAAAAATAGCAAGACTTTTTTTTATTGGCTTAATTTATAATCCGTAGACAGCATTAGAGTGACAATCATAAAACTATATTTTGGAGGGTGTAGAAAATTAGGAAAAGCAATCATTATTACTATCACTAAATAAATGAATTTGCCAAAGC
Organism: Bramus lutescens; assembly: GCA_001685075.1. NCBI lineage: Eukaryota > Metazoa > Chordata > Mammalia > Rodentia > Cricetidae > Bramus > Bramus lutescens. The sequence continues at coordinate 181,754 of LOEQ01003780.1, forward strand.
TATTTTTGCCCTTATATAAATACGGTATATGCTCAGATTCAGCAATTATTTGTTTCCACATCAACCTCTGACATGAACGCTCTCCCATCTCTGTCATAGTGTTTCATTTTCTCTGAAGAACACTGTGTAGAGGTACGTTTTAATATTATCTCTGTTAAAGGAAACAGAAATTCAAAGAGGTTATACATCGTGCCAAAAATCCTCATCTTTAGACATTTGGGCCATAGCCACTGTGTTCTGTTCTCATGCTGTTCACATCACAGCTTAGTGCAGAAGGCTTTGCTAGTGAGCAGAAGGGCTGTCTGTGGCTTCTTCGCTCTACCTGCTCTTCCTGTAGGACGCCACCTCTTTCTTAGCCCTAAATGATCCAGTTGTTTTCCAGCTTTGAGGCTCTGAAGCAGTTGTTCTCTAAACCTGGACCAGCAAAAATAGAATTCCTAGGAACTTATTGCCTTTTAGCTATCTCGGAACTTTTGGATCAGAATGGGGACTAGTGTGTGTGCCTAACAGATAATTCTAAAGTTTGGGAAATTCCACACTTACCTTTACCTTTGGTAAAACCTTAATTCTGAAGTCATTGGCCTGAGTCCCCATGCAGTTTGCCTCTGTGGTAATTAACGCTTGATGGCTTCACCAGGTGTATCACTCCTGAAACTGCCTTTTGTTACTACCTTGTGGGACAGATTCTCATCTGATCGCCACTTCTAAGATACCTTCACTACTTCTTCTCTTAGTGCCTGCTATCCTAGTTAGGTTTGTATTGCTGTGATAAAGCACAGACCAAAAGCAACTGAAGAAGCAAAGAGTTTATTTCATTTTAGAGCTTGTAGTCCATTGCTAGGGAGGTCAACGTAGGAACCTGAAGGCAGGAGCTGAAGGAGAGCCGATGGAGGAAGGCTGTTTACAAACTTGCTCTTCATGGTTGGCTCAACAACCCAGGGTTACCTGCTTAGGAACAGGGCTGCCCACAACATCTGGACCTTCCATATCAATTGTTTTTTTTTATTAAAAATTTCCACCTCCTCCCATTTCCCTCCCATCCCCCC
>LOEQ01003780.1:209655-224788 GCA_001685075.1 Bramus lutescens
CAGGACTGCGGGCGACTCTCCTAGGGCCTGGCCCTGAGAAGGTCCCCAAGGCCGGTTCTCCCTCTCACTGCTTCCCCGTCTCTGCCCTCTGCTGTCCAGGCAGCTGTGAGGACGGATTCCTGCAGGGCGCCTCCCCGTTGGCGTCTCCGAGAGGTTCCCCGAAGGGGTCTCCGGTACCTGGCCTTGCCCGGACAGGGACCCCACTGCCCTCGCCGCAGGCCCCGAGGGTGGACCTGCAAGGAGCGGAACTCTGGAAGCGCTTTCACGAAATAGGCACGGAGATGATTATCACCAAAGCTGGCAGGTAAATTTGAGCTCTCGGGGGCGTTGGGGCTGGGGTGCTCCCGCATTCTGGCTTCACCCTACCCCTCGCCTGGCCACAGCTGTGACCGCTCCAAATGGGCCCTGGGCAGTAGGCCCTTTTTTGAACCTTCTTTGCCTTCTATACCGAAGCGCTGTCGATGAAGGGCGCAGCCGGGCCCGCTCTTGTTCAAGTCAGGGAGATCTTTGTCAATATGGATGTTACAGTCTTAGCTGTCCATGCTCTGAGAAGGTGAGGAGGTGCATTTAAGGCTCTAGTTGTCTGTCCTGGACTAGGTAATAGATTGACCACTCTCGCTTTAGTTATAGTTAACTTACTTGCTTCAACATAATTTTTTTAGTTCAAAACTCTCTCTCGGGTTAGTCCTTAGCACCGTGAACCAACGGTGTTTTGTACTATTCCGATATTAGGCATCCATGAAAAGTTACTAGGGCATGTTTGCTATAAGAATAGCAGTGCATTGCTTAAGAATTATTATTCTGCCTTTTTAAAACTGTACACACACACACGCACATGCACACACACGAAATCCAGTCCACTGCCTTAAATTTACTGAATACAGAAGCCTTTGGAGAGAAGTAACTTTATAGACTATATCATTTGTCCATCGTTCATTAGTCAAATAAGTGGACTTGTTGGCCACATCATACTAATTTGAGGTCGGTAAGCGAAATATGCACTTTCAAGTTTTCAGCTCATTTAGTGTAACGAAATTTAAGAATAATATGTATCCTTTAAAGGTTCTTTAAAACGCGCTCACAACTCTTTTAGGGAGTACACATGGTAAAAACCTGGGTAGCATAAAAGTATCCAAACTTATTAGAAATTACAAAAACATATTTTATTGAACCCATATGCTACCTTCTGCATTCTCAGAGAGTTTTTTTTTATTAATGATCCAAAGCCTTCTTCAACAACACAAAGCAACAGTTGTCTTATAAAGGATGTAGTTAAAGACCTTGACTCTTTATCTTACAGGTGCACTGAAAGAACACTAAAACAGCCAGCATATTAAACTGCTCTCATGCTTAGTTAATAATCATGGACTTTCCTTTCCTTTGTCTGGCAGTGGTCTTTAATAGCATTGCTGTAAAAAAATTGGTAGATAAATTTGTGTTATAAGGTTAAATTAACAAAAATGAGATTAGTTGGAGGGTCCTAGACATAAATCATTAGAAAAAAGTCCTTTATGTTTTTAAAGGACGAGACTTATGTTGTTTTTAATACACAGTAATGTGCTGCTGTATTCCTTGCTTCTGTACCCCTAAAGGGATTATGCAATTTACTTCAGCATCCCCTTTAATACACATATCTGGGAAGTCAAAGGAAAATGGAATTTTCAGTTGCTTTAATTAGCAATAATTGTGGTTAGAAAAGAAAACATTTTTGGGTTACGGTGGGGGAAGGGAATTCGTAAATATATGTTGTGTTTAGTTTCTGCTTCCAATAAAGAAGTTTTACTATACCTTTCAAATTTAGAGCGCCTTTTGCACTTCACCATACCAGGCTGCAGACAGGAAGTCCTGTCTCAATAAAGAACATATTGTTTGGTTACAGCATGGCACATTGGCTCCTTGTGGGTTTTTTATAACCTCCTTTAAAATTTCACATTGTAATATATTTTATCGCTTTCAGGAATTTGAAATTTCTATCAGTGATGTATTCATTATTTGAAGTAAGATAAGTAAGCTGGTTGGTTCTGCTTCAAAAGCAAAGTTTCTTTCGTGTAAAACCCTTTCACTTTTAAGATACATTGAAGTTTCAGTAAACACGGAGCTTGTGCCTGGTGCAACAAATCATGTTTCTAAAGCTATAGTTCTGACGTAGCCTATGCTCTGACACCCAGAATTATGTTATCTACGTGTATATTATAAATTTGTCTGCATTAAAATGGAAATTACGGGAGGATTCTAGGCTTTATTCAGTTTCTATTCTTAATCAACCCAACCCCCATTTCTCCCTCCCTCCTATCACAAACAGGCGCATGTTTCCAGCAATGCGAGTGAAGATCTCTGGATTAGATCCTCACCAGCAGTATTACATTGCAATGGATATTGTGCCTGTGGACAACAAGAGATACAGGTACCTCAAGCAGAGCCATAACAACACCAGGACTCTGTGGACTAGTTCCGGTCCCCTCCATGGCCCTGTGATCCTTATTTCCCAAAGTCTGTAGAATTTCCAGATTCAAGATCTAACTAACTCCCATAGATTCTACACGCTGAAATGATGCTTCTCCCCTAGCATGTGTGGAAACTCAGCATTTGTTTTTTAATAGGTAAAGAGATGGCCTCAGTCTCTGAGACTTTGAAGTGAGGCCAATCTGGCATTGCTACTGTGAAATATATCTTTAATATTGGTTAGCGGTTTAGTTAGAATTTTGATAGGAGGTGTTTAACTCAAAATTTGCAGCTACAATGATAGTGAATGCTATATTTTTTCTATTTTTGACCTTACGTAAATTTTCTTACTATATTAAAAACCAGATGTATTTTAGACTTTCATTTGAAAAACTATAAGCTAGAAAAAGAAAATCTCATAATTCACTGTGACTTAAATCGATCTGTAAGCTTGTACAGAATTGTTATCCCTGTCTTGTTTTTAAGTTGGTAATTGACAGTTCTTTTAAAATTTCTATAATACTTGAGTTTTGAAACAATACATTTGTCTGCGCATCGAGCAAACTCTGAAAAGATAATGAGTTCTTTAGTTTCAAGCCTCTTTGCTTTTACTTATTCAGGAAAGCAAACTAGAGATTTTCAATGACAATGCTTTTGGTTTTTTGTAAGAGTGTAAAATGCTAATCTTCTTTAGGAGGAAGTTCGAGAGTTTGGGAGAGCAGAAGATCTCTGTTTGAAAACTTCTTTTTCATGTATGTAGTGTAGGTCTAAATGAAATCATCCGGTTTCTATCGCTTTTTAAAGAAATGGATGTTTGTTTTGGTAAAACAAGTTTTTGATGTCAAAAGTATTCAGACTGAAATCTGTAAATGATCATAGGAAATACTAAAAGTGTTTAATATAATAGTTTTATTTGTGTTTTCTATTTAAGTTATATTACTTAGTCTAATTAAATAAGTTATTGGAAGTTTTGCTCACATATTTGTTGACGAACAGAGTAGAAGGTACTAAATTTATTAATTAAATGTGCATGATTTAAACCCATATTCTGATTTGAGTTTTGTGTTGAGGATGATAATGTAATTCTTAGTGAGTGTCTAATTTACTCTTTCCTTTTTCAAGTTTCTATTTTGTTTCTTCTTCCAATTTCCCCCATATACTTTAGATTTTTTTATTTTACACAATTCATATTTACTTTCATAGAAGGCAATGAAAATTTACATCTTAATAGATCAAACTATGAAACACAAATTTGCCTTCTTCCACTGTTTTGTAAGAAACATTTAGATTTGGTGCTTGGAGTGCTTTTTGAGGAATGTTTTTATGTCAGTGTTTATTCTCTTAGAGGGTGTTGGATTTTGGACTATCTAATATGCTTAATTTTGCAATGTTTTGTTAAAACAATTTGATTTAATTTGACAGAAACTCATCTTACCTGAAGTGCAGGTTTTTTCCATGCATCTCTATGGTTCCTATTTTATTTTCCAACTTTTTTCAACAGTATCAGAAATTATTTTTGACTTATTCTTTGTCAAAGAATGGCATTCGATGCAAGTTAAGAAACCTTATGAAAAATTGCTAATCTCAAAAGCTTATATAAATTTATTAAAACCACACCCATACCAACTAAAGTAAGGTTTTGAAAATTAATTTAAATGCTATGCTTATATATTTTAAAGTGCAAAGGATATTGGGCTTGCAGTTGAGCTCACTGAAATATGTAGCCATAGTTGAGATGAAGAACTTCACTAAAGGTAGATCTAAGAAAATGTTTCCTGCTCTTTTAAAAAGATGGTGTTTGCTACACAGGTATTTCTGAATATTATCACTGTAAAGTGTGTGCAATATCTTAACCCATGAGCAAGAGGCAATATATCTAAGTGTATAATCGCAATCATTTCATCAATACGCTACTTTCTAGTTTTTAAATTCACATTGGTAGATAATAATCTGTATATTGAGCTAAATTGTAAGATGTTGTTTATTCCTGAAAACTTTATTATTTAAATGTTTTTTCCTTGCTAAGTCAATTTATTTGTGTGTATTAAAAAACAAAGTAAGCTATTGTTCTTAACTGTGAGAATAGCATTAATTGGCTGTACCAATCAAGTGTGCTTTGTATGTTGAATATTGGTAGTTGGAAGCTAGTATTTGCTAACAAGTAATTTTCTTATAATGAACAAGAAAGAGAAACGAGAAAAATTAATGACAGCGTACATTTTATAATTCCTCAAAAATTTAAATTAGCCCGAATTATTTTATCCTCTACTTATAGTGTTAAAGAATTGGGGAAAACAATTTTAATTGTAAATGTTAAAATAACTAACTCTCCCTAAAAAAGCATGTGGCATTTTCTTCTCACCTCCCCAACTGTTTATTCCACCAGGCTGTACAGAGCCGAAAAGGGGAGTGACCTCTCAGGAAGTAGAAACCTTTAAAATAAGATACTGATTTATTTTCCGATTTGTTCAGAGGTGAGATTGACAACTTCATAGTGTCTTCGGGTCAATTAAATATTCAGATGAAAAATATCAGAATAGAAATGATGTGTATTGCAAGCGTAATTAATGCATTAGAATCAAGATACTTGGTGTGTATGGGGGAGACAGCCTGTGTATTTTCACTAAGCTGTCAATATGATGTTTACTCTGAGTCCACCCCCGCCCAGTACAATCTCAAAAGTTATTGTGTGTCCAGAGATGTAAGTTTGTATTTAGGAAAGGGTGCACACTTGGTCTTGGTTGGTAATTCCAAGAGCTGGGGTATTCCACACTTGACAGTTTGGTCTTTGCCTTGTAGGTATGTTTACCACAGCTCTAAATGGATGGTGGCAGGTAATGCTGATTCCCCTGTGCCACCCAGGGTGTATATTCATCCAGACTCGCCTGCCTCTGGAGAGACTTGGATGCGGCAAGTGATCAGCTTCGACAAGCTGAAGCTTACCAACAACGAACTGGATGATCAAGGCCATGTAAGTAGACAGCCTCTCTGGCAAGAACCAGCAGGGGACACAGCCCAGTGCCTGGCTAAAAACTACTAAGATTGTAACACCTCTTTCTGTTTGGTCAGTATGGGAACGGTACACGTCAAATCAAGGTTATATTTGTATCAGAGACTATGCCTATAACTGAAGTGTCCCATAAAGCATTTAATAGCTTTAAACCAGATACTGGAATGAAAGGACCCAAGGCAAGAGAGACTCTTTCTTTCCTTTTTTTAAACCGTAACATTTATGTGAAATCCCACGAGGAGCTAATTATTATACTGAAATGTGCTTGGAAGTTTGGTCAGCAATGATTTATTGTGTCCTCTCTGTATCTAGCTTTTTTCTCAGCTGAGGTTCACCACAGTAATGACCTGGGCCTTCCTTGTTCTGCAAGTTCCCAATTGTTTTGCAATGACAGCTAATGTGTCGAGTATATTATAATTCCCTTTACTCCTAAAGCTGCTGAAACCTGATATGTGGGACAAGGCCAGATGTTCCAAAAAGACAGTCCTTGTTAACAGCTTGCTGACTTAGGCAGGATTCTACATTATTGTTTTAATAACTCACTACCTCCGGGTTATCACTTCCTTTCTCAAATAAAGAAGGTACCTCGCTTATTTGTAAATAAGTCACTTGAAATAAAGCTGTGCACTGTAATGCGCATTCACACAGCTCCTGTTGTGGTTTGCGAGTGTCTAGACAGGACCTTAAGTGCCATGGGGAGCTCCTTGGGGGTACTAACCTTCCTGTGACAAAGGCAGTGTCTACATGTAAATGCACAGCTAGCAAGATTTATCTGGTTTTAGTGTTGAAAACGGTGTCAGGCTCCTCTGACTGAACTATTGATAGCACATTCGTCTGAGGGATCTATTTTTCTGCCTTTTAGTAGGAAATTTAGACAAAATGCTATGTGTTGTTGCTTGCTTTAAAAACCTTGTTTGTTGGATTTTCTGAATTCTACAGTTTAAGAGATAATTGTACCTTAAACCATATTCTGATAGAGCACTCAAATCAATATAATCATCTTTTAATTCTAATTCTTAGTTCCAGGTATTGTCTTTATATATAGTATGTACCATACCAAATTTTATATATAGATTTATAAACCTAACTATGATTTTAGATTTGCAATTTTAACAGCTTTTATCTAGAAGAACATTCTCCAAAAATATAGTATGTGCGTACGTATTGTAATACATATATACATATAGAGAAAACAGCTATGTGTGTATGTCTCACATATATATGTATATATGGGAGAGAGGAGACAGAAGAAAGAGATGAAGGCAGGAGAGAGTAAAGAAAGTGAGGGAGAGAGAGAGAGAGAGAGAGAAAATAAATATGAATATTGGTTCATGTGATTGTGGGAGAGTTGGCCAGGTCCGTGTTTTGGAGACCTAGGAAGGGTGAAGCTGTGACTTGAATCTGAAGGTAGTCTGTTGTCAGAGTTTTCTCATCTTCCAGGGACTTTACTCTGTTTTCTCTCAGGGCCTTTAGCTGTTTGGATGGTGGCCACTCACTGCTATTAATCTGCTTTTCACGGAGTCTACTGACTATTTATCTCTAAGCCATACTTTCACAGCAATATTTTTGGTGCTGTTTGGCAAAAACTATGGATATTGTGTCCTAGCCAAGTTAACAGATAAAATTAACCATCACACAGTTACTCATTTAAAACATAAAAGAACAGTTCCAAATTGAAATTCAGTTACTTGGACATAAATAAAGAGTCTTACTATTAGGAAAATTTATAAAAGCAGCAAAGAACGGTTAAAATTAAGGAAATGTTCTTTCTGCTGATGAAATTTTCTGCTATGGTTGCGACAGGATGTGCTTGCTCTCTTTGATCAGGCTGTATAGAGAATGTGCCCAGGGAGCCTCTGAGAACTGAAGTGGGGCATTGCCCTGGGGAGGTTAGTGCTTGCAGGGGCAGCAGCTCTGTCCTTGAAGACTGTTTCATGTAATCACGGACACTGACGGAAGAGACTGGCTTTGTGAAGTTCTTGCCTAGATGGAAGAGAAGGGAGTTTGCAGACTGTCTTCCTGTCTGTTCATAGAGGTTCAGATATTCATCCCAGCTCAGAGAGACTGGGAGGAACGCCCGAAGTCCTCTTCTGTGTGTACTCTCTTTGATGGCCCCAGTGGAAGCAGATTAGAGATTGGGAATGTGCTTGTGATTCTACCGCCATATGTGACTCGGGTCTGAGAAGGAAGCACTGTCATGGTGGGTCCTACTGGAGAACCTTGGGGACAAAAGTCCTTTTAGTCTTTTGTTTTCTATCATTCCATCAATTCTAAAAGAGGTCACTGTCACCTCTAATGAAACCGTACATGCACTAGTTAATTTCCTAAATTCCTTTCCTAAATTTTGATTCCCTGCCCCCCCAATTTTACTGTGCTAGAGATGTACACGTACGTGGCTTTGTGATGTGAGAACTCTGTGGCCCTGCGAGTTTTACTAAGTTAGCAAAAGGTGATCACAGGAATCAAAGTCTTGTATGCAGTGACTACACTTTTGAACACACGAGATGTTGTGTTTTCCCCAAAGTAACTTTTCAGCTTGCCAAATACCAGACCTGATTCAGAAAAGAAAATGAAAGCGGATTTGGAGTGGCAGTATCCCTCAGAGCCATAGCAACTCCTCGCTCGGATACTGTGGTAACTTTGGAGTCCGTTTTGTTCCTTGGGGGTCTAGCCAGCTCTGCGCGGGCTGTGGTAGACACTGAGGCTGGTTCTTGGGCTGCCCTTGAGCAGGAGATTTGCATGCTTGAATGGCAGTTTCTCACCACATGCATGCCTCCTTGTTTTCCTGGAATCTGTCCTCTGGAGGAAAGTATGTCCATGAGCATCTCTCTGAAAAGAAGACATTTGATGGTGTACCATAGACTTCAGCAGCATCCATACCTACACTGCCGGAGACTCTGGCAATGGGCCCTGCGAAGCAGTCACAGTCGTGAGCTTATAGGAGTGAGAGTGTTTCCCCTGCTGATGACTTTGTAACACATACGCCCACACTCTGTTACTGTTTCTCCTTGAACAACCAGATGGGAAAGCAGGATGATGCAGGAGAGGTAGCTGAACTTTCTTGTGGGGAAGGAAGTTGGAATGGTTGAGGACATCACATCAGTGATCCAGGGCAAGTAGGTTCCGGTTCCGCTCTCTGAGGCCTTGTTTCCAGGGCATGTCGGTTCCACTCTCTGAGGCTTTGTTTCCTCTGGGTCATATTGGAATTAGAGACCCAAGGAAGCTGGCAAACTTGAAAGTATGTATTTAAGGAGGGCCTGAAACACACTATCATGTAAGAACAACAAGGAAAAATTCTACAATGCCTGTGATTGACTGATAAAAGTTTAAACACTGTTTAAAGTGAGGTGTAGCTGGTATTACAACACATGCAGGAAGTGGGGGGTAGGGTTGGGGTGGTGTCAATTTGGTCCTTTTAGGTCATTTGCTTGGCCTAATACACTCTTTTATAAAAATTTATTCTCCTCTTGTATATTACATCCTGACCACACTTTCCCTCACCCCCTAGCACCCCCTTCCTAGATCAACTCTTTTTTCCTTTCCCTTCAGGAAAGGACAGGCCTCCCAGGGATATCAATCAAACACAGCATATCAAGTTATAATAAGACTAGGTACAAACCTAATCTGATCTCAAGAGTTTGCCATCTAGAAAAATTTCAGTTCCATTGTCAAGCTGTACAACTTGACACCCTATCTGTTAGACTTCAAGCACAGTTGACATGTTAGATAAATAAGTATGCTTTCGATGTAAACCTACTTTATATTAATTAATTAGCAGTGTTAGATGTCAAGCCCAGGGCAAGTGCTCTACTACCAAGACATATCCAAACCCCTCAAATCCAGTCTTTAAAGTAGAAAAGCATGTAAAAGCCTATGAGTGGGAAAGCACTCTGTGTTTGTGGACGTAGGCCTGTATGCTTTTTCTAATATTATAGTCTGCCCAAATTCTGTCTAAACAGATCAGACAGTACAGAAAGTACACATAAGATATAATTATTTGAGTTATAATTATGATCTCTTTTTTAAAAGGCCAATGGTTCCACATACCCTACTAAATGAACAAAATATTGTTGATTAACTATTATTATAAATGGGACAGTTTATTGTGTTTACTTGTTTATTGGGTACTGAGGTCATATGTCCCTGCATGCTGTTGCACAAATCTAAAGGTCAGAGTACACTTTGCAAAGGTCACTTCTTTCTTTCCACCATGTGGGGCCCAGAGATGGAAGCTCAGGTGGTCAGAGAACAGAGTCTTCATAAAACAAGACTGTAAACGGGAAAGAAACATTTATTACCTCCGTTCCCAGTCACTTCGTCCCAGTGTCTGAAGTTGGCTGTACACTCTTTGCTAATTTGTGTGGAATATTTTATCTTTGATTTTTTTTCTGCTCTGGAAATGACTTCCAAAGGGATGATGATTCTCTCTTGGAGTTTCTAGGTCCTGCCATTTATGAGCCACTGACGTTTTGGTTCTTAGCTTTGGGAAGAGGAAGATTTCTCCTTCAAACTTTTCAACCCCCAAAGATACCTATTGCAGGACAGTTTTCCAAAGAGAAAATTAGTTAAACAAAGGAGTGCCAAGTTAAAATGAATATTAAAGTTACTACTCTAAAGTAGTCGTTTGCTATTTTATATTAATATTGAAAAGAGTGTGTTATGACAGTAATAAGTTTGCTATTGTTAACATTGAGAAGAAGGGTATGCCATTACTATAATAAGTTTGCTATTTCTTGTTAACATTGAGAAGGGTATGCCATTACTATAATAAGTTTGCTATTTCTTGTTAACATTGAGAAGGGTATGCCATTACTATAATAAGTCACAGGAAAAGACCAGGACAGTTAGGTTTGCAGGTGGGGGCTGGGAAACAAGCTGCATTCACAGGTTAAAAATCATTCTTGTGTTTCCTATATTGGGTTGGACGTATGGCCTGTGTCTGCCCACATGGTGTAAACTCTTAAGGAAGATAATGTAGACAGGAAGGGAAAGAAAACTGGCCTGGGTCTAGGGAGCTGCGAGGACATGGAAGTCTCTAGGTTCTGTAGAACTTACCATTTAAAAACAAAGTTGAAGCTTAGAAATGTCATGCTGATTCCTAACTATATCATAGCTATAATCTTACCCAGAAGTCGGAATAAAATGCAGCTTCCCCATGTGTTGTTCCCTCCCCAACACATCTCAGAAAAAATAAAAAACCTGCAAGGCTATAAACTGCATTAAGGATAGAAGCTGAGATTTAGATATCTGTTAAAAACAGAATTAGCAGGCATAATCTAGTAATAAGAAAATAAACAGAAGACATTCATCACCCACTGAAAGTCTGTTCACTAGACAGTGCTAATGGTTAGACTCTTTGTGTATAATTTTGTTTCTGCATTTTCCAAGCTTTCATCCTGACTCACAGCGAAGCATACCTTTCATGTGATGGCTGTGTGCACACCTACTAACAGCCAACAATAGCTTTTGAAAAAAATAGTACATATCTCTGGTATAGGCAACACAGTGTTTATTCTGTATAATTTTACTAATTTAAATTCTTTTGGTCAAAGCTACTAGTAGTTCATTCAAATTATGCCCTTAGTCCTAGAAAGAGGTAGTGGATGGCTGTCTGTGTCTCTCCCTCCTGAGGACTAGTTTCCGTTTTGCATTTTCTTGTATTCATACTGCCTCCTTCAGAAGCTTGTCTGGTTGGCAAAATCTTTAGATCTCCTTCTCAAGTGTGTCTTCCATTTGACACAAAACTGCAGGGAATAAACAAAAGTAGAGCCTTTGACTGCAGGGTTGGCTATCCCGGGACTAAAGTCATCCTCTCATGACAGACATGTTCTCCGAGTACAGGGCTGTTTGTGTTTGAGCTGACCAAAGGCTCCGAAGTTGACTTATTAAACTGCCTACATTCTGAACAAAATGAAGCACATCAAACATCATGTTTCCCATGACTTTTGTTCAGGTGTTTTTCTTCTAGATTCATAATAACCAAAACCATGGATTTAAAGCTTACAGTTCAGAAAAACTGCATGCTTGTTAGCTAAAGTAAATTATGAGTATCTAAATATAGACTCCAAGAAACAAATAAAAACCTGCTGTTTATGGAGGTATTGCAACATAAAAGGCATATATATATATGTATGTGCATGCTTGTGCACACATATACACCATGCATACACAGGCACATGCATGCGCACACATATCTACCTGTGATGCCATCATCAGAGGTGATCACTGTTCATATCTCTGTATGAATCCACTATACTCAGTTTTAATAGCCATAAAATGTCTAAACAACTAGGCACATTTTTACCATTTTAAGTTTAAAAGCAAAGCCAGGAGTGGTAGGGCACACTTTTAATCCTAGGATTCAGGAGGCAGAGGCAGGCAGATCTCTAAATTCAAGGCCAATATGGTCTATAAACCGAGTTCCAGGACGGCAAGGTCTGTTACACAGAGAAACCCTGTGTAAAAATCAAACAAAAAACCAGAAAAAAGTTTAAAAACAAGCAGTTTTATTATTTTGACTGAAATATACCTCAACACCATTTGCAACAGCTTGGTAATACCATATCTCACAATGTAAATTTCTATTGGTAACTACTAATCTACTCATATAGAGGGCTTATAGGTCTTCCACTGTCATAGATTACGTAATGTACTTCTTTGTGTATGAAAAGCTTTTATGAATGTGGAGCAATACCTTAGGACAAATCTGAGAGGGGTTGTGGAGACCCCACGAGAGACTCGGGGCAGGATAGGTTCTCTGTTCTCCAGTGAGAGTTGACTGAGAACATGGGCACTGTACTCTTCCAACAAACCAGAGATTTTGCAGAACAAGCCCAGGAGACAGTAAGGTGTCCTCTGTGTGTGTGTGCTATCACCGATGAAGGAGCAATTCGCTTGGAGTTTGAAACTCTTGCGTATATCCCTTAGGAAGTGGATTTGGTACAATGATCATTTCAATCTCATTTTTAGTTTCATTGGTTTAATTCAGCTTATTATAAATAAAACCTTTATGAATATAATATTGTATTTTAAGCAATAGAAATTTCATGTTGACTTCCCAGGGCTGTAGTGAGGGTTTATTTAAAATAATTTGTGTTTTTATATAAATGCACAGATGTCTTCCTAGCCTTTCCCTGCACCTTTGCTGTATTTTATTAAATTAACTTCCAGCATCTTCAGAAATGTAACTTTCCTGCAAGAACTTCGTTACATATTTGTGCATGCCGTCAAATTGGGAGTGATTCCTGTTTAATGTGGCTATCCTCCTTTGATCTAGATTATTCTTCATTCTATGCACAAATACCAGCCACGCGTGCATGTCATCCGTAAAGACTTTGGGGACGATCTTTCCCCCATCAAGCCTGTTCCTTCTGGGGAGGGAGTGAAGGCGTTCTCCTTCCCAGAAACAGTCTTCACCACTGTCACAGCCTACCAGAATCAGCAGGTATTGCTTCCAGCAGTCCTCTTGCTAGACTCCTGCTCTCCATATTGCTATATTCAAATGTTAGGAATTACTATAAAACATTTGCCCTACATGATGCCCACAGTGCATTCATGTGTGCACACAGAGACAACCAACCCCTAGCGCGTAAGTTCCCAAGTAGGCTACTCTAGTGATGACTGAAACTGAGCATATATCTTGCAATTAGCAGTGCAGTTTTATGTTCCATCCTGAGATATTGAATCCTAGTGTCATAATTATAATTAGAAAGCATGTTACTTGCCTATAAAATAGACAAGTAAAATATGAAATGCTAGTTGTATCTTAGCATGAGATGTGGTTTTAGTACTGCAGCCTATGAATTATAAGAAAATTTTAAGAAGGTTTATCCTATATGTTCCTTTTGTATATTTTTAAAGGGCTGTTTCATTTAACTATGATTTAAACTATTGTTCAGGGTACTGATATGCATTATAGTCTGAGAGATTGGCAATTTTGAAGTGATGCTTTTATAATGGTTTAAATAACTTGAGAAGTGAAACGCTTCTATTTTTATATGGGCAAATGATTGTGTTTCTTTAAGGTTGTTTTACATGGGCCAAGAGTGTGAGTGTCAAGCCCTCTTTTTGACTGTCCAGTCCAGACACACACACACACACACACACACACGCACGCACACACACACACATGCACATGCACACACACACGCTTGGCACAGGGCACTGCTCAGCAGATACCAACAAAAGAGTCAACAAATTAGAATGGAAATGGGCAATGCTGCCACATTCAGTTTTTAATTTTTCAGAACTATCATTTTGAGGAATTTAGGAAATTTATAAAGACTCTCCGGTTAATGTCATTGTAATATCTGTATGCTGGGTTTGTGAACCATTGTACATAACTTTTAAAGTATTGCTTTTAAAGAAAACATAAAACTGGGGTAATAGCTGTGAATAAGTTGCTATAATGAGTGAGGAGTTTGCACAAAACTCGGTATGGCATCCATAACCTGTGTTGAATAAATCTGATAATATTAGTACTAAACATAATGATGATAATAACAGAGCTATATTTTTGTTTAGAAAGGTGCTTTAGAAAAGTATAAATCTATACTCATAACTAACAGCTGAAATATTTAAATTATTTAACGTCATTTAAATATTACTTAAATGAATAGAGAGTTGAGCTTTAATATAGTCTGTAATAGAAAATTCTTTTCAGTGATAGAATGGCAATTAATTAATAATAAATTAATCAGCAAGCTTTCATAACATCATTTATAATGTAGTTATAGCCATATAGCAAGATGGTATCTGATGGAACTCGTGTGTCTGAAGTATTGCAAGACTGATGAGGCTAGGGGCATGCACAGGCCAGGAAACGAGGCTCCAGGGAGGCCTTCCATCTCCACCATGCTACCCAGCCAGTCTCATTCTTAACAGGTTAATGTAATCACAAACATGCTCATTAATGTCATAGATTTCATAAGACCTGGACTTTAGAAAGCAAAAGACAAGGAATAGGCTCTGCACGCCTCTGTGCAAACAGATCTACCAAGAAACAGAAGTGTTAGTCAAATGTCAAGTTTAGGATGGTGTGAGTCCAAACGAAAATTAATGGAGATGGTGAAGATATTTGTAAACTACTTTCTTCTAGACTTTGAGATATTAGTGAGCAAGAAGCCAGTTTTGAGGCAACAACTTGAAACTACTTAAAATTAAGTATTTTGAAGCAAGCATTTATTTCTACCACTTCCATATGATTTTGCTCTGTTAGAAACTTTAAGTCAGATGTTTAGAACCATTACAGTTCGATGACCAGCTAGCACTGTACAGATAAGAGATGAAAGAATAAAGCAAAGGGTAAGGGAGAGACAGAAAAATGCTGTGGCAATAAGGTTAGGGAGTGTGGGGACTCCTGATTCTGTGAAGAAGGCAAACCAGCTTATAGTTTGTCAATAAATGCAGGATGCTGGTTGACACTCAGTTCTCAGCACTGCAAGATAATTGGGATTAAACCATACTCCAGAGTCAAAGGGAGTAACTTGAGTTTGAGAGGATGATCAAATAGGACAATGTGGCAGGAGGCTGTTCAATTCAGGTTCTTTCTGCAGACATACTCAAAACAAAGTAAGCCTTTATCCGTGTATTAAGATGGGAAATGAGTGAAGAAATACCTTTTTTTCACAGCAGATGACTGTTCTGGATGACTTCTGAAATCTTTTATCTTCACTGTCAGAA
>LOEQ01003781.1:0-22491 GCA_001685075.1 Bramus lutescens
TATAAGCTAGCCGTGCGGGAGCCGGGCGGGACGAAAAGCAGGCCCGCTCCCCCAATTACTACAGCTCAGAGTCCACTCAAGCCCACATGCCTTCTGTGTATACAGCTGACATCTACTGGGCTGAGGACAGGCCCTGGGAAACAGATGATGCTCTGTCACACAGGAATTCTGTATGCCTATCTCAGTGTGGATGCTGTCCTGGGACCTGCTAAGCACCACTTTCTTGAGCGTGCAGAAATGGGCAGGTGGCCGCTACAGAAACAAAATGCCAGACCACTCAAAAACTGCCAATATGAGGGTCAGTAAATTTATGTTCCTAGAAAGTTGTTCCTTTAATAGTGCTTATTGTACATAATTTGTGCCAGAATACTTTGTTGTCAGTTTCCTAATGAAAATGATATGAAGACATCTGACCCTCGCAGTCCGCTCTGAATTTTGGTGAACTTAGAGTGCATTGAAGACAATTCATTTCACAGTCAATAGAACAGTTGTGAGTACCATCCCCTCACCTGTGGAGTAAGAGGTGGCCATAGCATTGCAGAGGGCATTTGCTAAATTTACAGGGAACATACACAGCTTCAATTATCATGGATGTGAGAACCATTTGACCTAATATATTATCATAGGACACTGGGGAAAGGCAGAGACCTGCTAACTTTCAGAGGAGGGAAAAGTAACAGCCTTGTCTTGACAACCGTGCTGAAAAGTCAATGCTGTGACTCTATCCAGCAGAGGAGCTTCTAGCAAAGGGCACTGAGCAGAGTCAAGCTGAAGGAAAGGGTTGACTGAGCAGCGGGGCCTGATGTGGCAAACACGCTCAGTAATGAAGTAGCACAGGTTATCTAGTATCAGGAACGACCTCCCATCCTGGCCTGCCAGAGGCACAGTACTGAGTCCTGGCTAGACTCTATGGATAGGTGAGGGCATGTGGTCTCTAGCCATGGTCAGCCATTGGCCAGGCAGTCTGCTAACCGGAAACAGATGCGGACAGCACCCTCATAGGTGGAGAAGCCTTACCTTGTCTGGATCAGTGGTTGTGATGACCCATACGCAGTGAGCATTGTCTTCATACTGCACGGGATAGTTAGGGGAGGTGATGATACCACTCGGCCCACGTAGGTTAGATCCACATGTCCTGGCTGGAAACAGATGGAGACAATAGAATTTGCCCAGCAGTTCATCAGCGTACAAGGGACACCATGTGGAATGTTTTGTAAGAGGTTCTTTTTTAGGCAGCATATCCAACAATGGGTATCAACCTGACATTTTCATACATGTGTATAATTATTCATATTTGCCCCTTTCTACTTCCTACTTGTCCCCTTCATACTCCCACAAACCCCCTCTGCTTTCATGTGTAAGAATGTTCTTTAACACAGGATCCACACATGAAAGACAATAATCAACGTTTTCTCTTTCCTCCCCTTCTCCCCTTCCCTCACAGACCTGGATCTACGTTAATGTCCTATGTATGCATAAATGCACAGTTACATTTAAATATAGATTATTCACATTAGAGAAAAACATGACTTTAAAAAAAGATAATTACATCATTTCTCCCTTTCCGTTCCTCCCTCCAAACTCTGCCACATATCCCTCTCCCAATCTCTTTCAAATTCATGAACACTTTTCCTTTAATTGCTACATAAATTTGTGTGTATATGTTCCTAAATACATTTCACAGAGCCAGCAAAACCCTAAACTATAATCTAAAAATATTCATTTTTAGTGTATTTTTATGTGCATGTCTATGTGAGGGTACAGACATGTGAGTTCAGGGGAGAAGGTGCCTGGGAAGCCCAGAAGAGGGTATCAAAACCTTGAAACTGGAAATACGGGAAGTTGAGAGCTAACCATTGTGAATGCTGGAAATTGAACCTGGATCCTCTGCAAGAGTAAGGAGCAAGTCCTTTTTAACCACGGAACCATCTCTCCGGTCCCTGTGATGTTCACTCTTAACAGGTCATCATATAAAATTGGCAAGTGCCTTTTGCACAGATGTTAAGAACCATACCTGACATTTACAATGTTGGTAAGGATATCTTGTTGGAGAACATTCGCAAGGACATTGTCACTCATGGTCACAATGTCATGGAAAGATTAATATCAAACCTGCCGATTTCAAATGCCACTGTGACCCAAAACCTCATTTCCTAGGTGCACATTGGTACACAAGAGTCTGCACATCATTCCAGTCTATCCATTGGTCCAGTGAGATGCATAAAGGAGCTCAATAGAGTAGGATTTGGGAGCAGTGCCATGCCTCACACAGGATGGACTTATGTGCAGTTTCATCTCTGTTCAGCTTTGCTCTGTGTCATTTAAATGAGGATGGTGGATGCAATGCCATCATCTCATTCAAAGCTTAGATTCTATTTCACAGGACTGTGCCAATTCTCATAGCACAATGAAGACAGAGACTTGAGTGTGTTATGCTGTGGAAACCTTAAAGAAAATAGAAATGATGACTCCAAAAGCAAAGGAAGGCTTCATTGTCTTTTTCTTCATCTTGAAGCTGAAATGAAAAAGCAACTGAAGCCTAGAAACAGTAAACTGATGAAAATGGCATACTTTGTGATAAAAAAGAAGTATTTCAATTGCCCTCTTCTTTCTCAAAGTTTTGTTTTTCCAAAACTTGGAAATCTAATATCAGTGTGGGTTCTGGACTGAATATTAAAAACATAAACAGGGATTGGGAAAAAACAATAGGGATACTTTTATGAGAAAGTACATGCAAAGATAAGAACTTCTTCATCTTAAACCCTGTCATGCCAAGAACACACTAGGTTTAGGCCAAAGATGGATGTCCTAATGTTGCAGAGAAAACTTGGGGTGGATGACTGTCCAGGCAGATGTCTATCATTTCTTAGTTTTGAAAGTTGCTTTCTCTGCACTTCCTGATTACTCAGGTAATTTTATGTCCTTCTGGGGTCCCTGTTGGAGTTGAAGTCTAAAGAGTTTGCAGTTTCCTTAGTTATGATGGAAGGTAAATTGGCTACAAAACTTTGGACTCACCAAGATAGGATTAATATTGGCCTATTTTCTTTAAATTTGTCAAATGCAAACTTACTGGATATTATGAATATAATTCTTACTTGATAGTTGTTCTTACTGTATATAGTTTTATTATGTTAGAGTTAAAACCCTTTCCTTTTTATTTAGTCAAAAAGGGGGAAATGTCATGGAATATTCCTTTACACTGTGTAAAGATATGTCACTGTGATTGGTTTAAGAAATAGCTGAATGGCATTAGCTAAACAGGAAGAGGTTAGGTGGAACTTCAGGGGAGACAAAGAGCTCCAGGAAGAAGAAAGGAGAAGTCACACGTCAGACACAGGGAGAGAAAGACACGTGGGAGGAGAGGTAAAAGCCCTGAGTCATGTGACAGCATGTAGATGAATAGAAATAGATTAAGTTATGAGTTAGTGGGGCAAGTCTAAGCTATAGAGCAAGCTTTCATAATAATGCCTCCATGTCATTACTGGGGAGCCAATAATCCTAATGAAAAAGTCCAGCTACACCAGGCTTCTCAGTGGCTTATTCTAGACACCATCAAATAGAGACCACACATGGCTACTCAGTGGATTAGTCGAGACACTTTCATACAGAGAGCATGCATGGCCATCAGTGGATTATTCTAGACACCTTCACACAGAGAGCATACATGGCCATCCATTGGGTTATCCTAGACAGCATCATACAGAAAGCACACAAGCACATATGGACTCCCAGTGTATAGACAAATTCACACAAAGCTCTCCTGGCCACCCATCTGTCCTGTTCATGATGCATGTTTTCTCTCTTTCCATTGCCCATTGACATTATGACATTCCAATTGCCAAATGACATATTCAGACTGGTTGTTTTTCTAGGAGACTCAACTCTAAGGTCAATAATATAGGTCTCCTGTCCTGCAATGACTAGCTTGTAGGGAATTCAGGAGGCTCCACTAACCATGGCAGAAATATACAGTCTCCTCTAGTCTGTACCCACATTAAGATGGTTTAATCTGTGACTATTCCTAGAAGAAATGGCACTCATTTGCAGAACTCATGGTTCTTTCAGGGTTATTATTTCTCCACAACCTTCTTTGTCTTCTTGGGTGTAAACCTGGGGCTTCTCTTTTTTTGATGGCACATGCTCAGCAGCAAGACTGTAGGCTGAAGTCCTTGACATGAGATAGCTACATCCAGCAATTTAGAAGCTGTTGAATACTCATTACAGACATGATTAGCTAAAAATCAGTCAACTCTACATGCATAAACGTACTAAAAATGACTCAAAATGCAAACATTTTCTGCCTAAATGAACATCACTGTTAAAATAAAGGGTAAGAGACTGTTCAAACCCTGGTTATGCATGCAGCGGTTTCGCAGGTCATGCAGAAGAGTGGTCTGCAAGCAGAGACCCATCCTAGATGCTAATCTTCACTGCGATATATCTATTTTAGGAACATGTTTTCAGAAAAGATCAAGAACTTCCAATGTAAAATTCATCTGAAGCATTTTGGCATTGACAGCATTACTTTAAATGTCTAAAGGAAAGACACCAATACTTACATTATAAAGCCTTGATATTGTGTTTAAATTTTGCTATACTTCATAATTAGCAGCTCTTATGAACACAGAATTAATCACAAATATATATGAACTTAATTGTGAATCAGGTTATCTATGGGGATATTCAAGTATTTCAAACAGTGAGAAGACATGTTTCAAGATATCAGAAGCTATTTCACTGTTCTCTCACTGATGATTTAGTATCCCCCAATCATTAGACCCCAGTATCCCTGGCAGGAAAGTTTACAGAATCTAGCCCTCCACTACCTGCCACGTGCCTTTGTGACTTGTGTTGAAGCAAGGCCCTTCAACTGAATTACTAAAAATTTGCTTCAGAACTTCCTGGAACTCATCTCCCTGGTTTTTAAGGATTGATTTTTACAGGGTGTCTATGTTTTTATTGAGATATCTGAAAAATAAAAATAGTTAATGAATGACTAAATATGTAGATCAGCAATAAACTCCTTGTTTAGCATGTCTGTCTAGTGTCCATCTGCAGTGCCATGGGGATGAAATAAATAAATCCAGTACTTACGAAGAACAACTGTCAGGGAAGAAGAGAGAGAACCAGAAGAGAGGTCAGGATAGTCAAGATAATGCAAGAGAAGCCTTGCTGAAGAGGAGCAGGAACAGTGTGCAGAGGCCCCACCAAAGAAAGGAGTGGGAAGAAGGGTGGTAGGAACTTGACCAGCTGTACCTGAACAGGAGACAAGATGAAGCTCTGGGAATTCGTGCACAATGGTATCTGACTCAGAAATCCAGAAGTCTGAAGCTCTGCTTGTGGACACTTTTTTCCACTCATGCACTGACATCTCTCGCTCCTTCCTGTGAATGGGTGGTGAGCTCTTATGATCTGGGAGAGCTGGACAGGTCTCTTCTGTCTGACACTGGGAAGTCCTATTGTGTCCTCAAAGGTAAGGCCACTTCTGATCTTGTAGTTGCTTTTTTGCTAACCAAGCATTCAAACAGTTCACGGAGCCTTTAAGCAGCATACACGATCATAATGCACTAGGGTCTAAGACCTTTGAGAGCGATCTTTGTGTTTCCTGTCACCAACATGCACAGATGTGTGCTCATACGCCTTGTAGTTCAATGTTACTGCCACTCTTCCAAAGACCTGGTCTGTGTCAACACAGGACAATATAATGCCTTATTCAGATTGATGTCCATTACATGTTAAGCGTCCATGGACAGTAACTGTATACTAATGTGGAACAGAGGTTATGGCTTGGAAAGTTCTGTCAGCAAGATCACTCGCGTTTCACTGATAATCTATGCATCTAAATAAACTAGAAATTATAAGGCACCATATGAGAAATGTAATAGTTCAAGAGGAAAAATGGACTCCATAGTCCATTATCTGCACACTGACCAGTTATAGAACTCTGCATTAATCAGCATCTATTGTAAAAAAATAAGTTTCTCTGATGAGGGCTGAGAGATGTACTAATCTATGGGCATAAAGGAAAGACCATCAGGGACAGTTTAATGTGGTGTCTGTTGAGTCCAATGGTAGGATTTCATCCCATGGGTCTTGTGACACAGACTGCTATGAGACTTTGGACCAGTTCATGGTAATAGGCATTAACTCTGACTTGTGGGTCAGCTTTAATCCAACCAGAAAATGGTTGATCACTCCCATAACATTCAGTGGGCATATCTTGCCAGGTCAGTCGTTCCCATAACTCATTTGTGAGCTCACAACACATAAGAGACTATGGTTAGGGTTTGAATTGAGGTTAGGGTTAGAGTCAGGGCTATCATTTCTTTCTTTTCCCAAGGCTAAGGGGTCATCATGGAAGAGCTTGTAGAGAGAATGTAAGAGTCAGAAGTCATGGACATCTATATTGAAATATTATTTGTACACAACATGGCCACTGTTCACATGAACTCACAGGCATTGTGACTGCAGACACAAGACTGTACAAGATGAAGCCAACCACGTATGACAATGCAACTTACGAATCTCACCCTAACTCAGAGGCTCCTGGTAATGTATGGCTTACTCAGGACAGGAGTGTAAGTTTTCTTCAGGGTCCCCATGATTGTCAGTGAGTTGTCCTACATCCATGCACTTATAGGCAGCACTAAGTGGACTCATAGGTTTAAGAAAAGGAGTACATGAAGTTAGGAGGGATAAGTGGTAGGGGCCATAGGGGAAGAATCAGAAGGAAGAGGGGTGGAGGGAGGTTAGTCTAAACATTATATTCATATGTAAAGCCCTCTCTTTCTAGAGGTGGCGTTGGACATTTACTATCTGAGCAATGAATATATATTAAACGAAAATCATTCACCTCACACAAATGAAAACTCACTGAAAACAAAGGATTGCTGGGCTTCATAGCTCACACCTGAGATTTCAGGACTCATGGTGGAAGGCAGGAGAGAGGCCATGAGTCTGAGGCCGATATGGGCGAAGAGTGAGACCATGCTTCAAAATAATAATATAAATTTTAAAATAATAAATCATTTTGAAGTGTCTAGATTGCCAGCTGAAATGGAGACAGAGAGCAGAGCCCGAGAGCACAGGGCTTGTAGCTCCCTTGCCATCTCCCCTAGGGTCCAGGCCTGCCGCACGCGGTTACTGGATACTGCATCTTCTGCTGTTTTATCTTAAGTGTCCGACTGTGTTTAATACCACAGGAGCCATTATTCTACCTATGAATCATTTAAAGAGTGAACTGAAGGACACAAGGCTTTTCTCTCACATGGCTTTGGCATATTATGGTATGTGTGGTCAGTGATTGCTGACTGCCTACAATGGGGGTGCAGCAGAGGGGGAAATTAACTCAATACTTTGCATGGATCCAGAAACAAGCTGTCTTTGGTTTTTCGTTTAACTTTGGTTTTGTTTTGGTGGGGAGGACGGCAAGAGCCGAGGACAGATACAAAAAGATGGGGAGGTAAGTGGGACTGGAACACATGATGTGAAATCCACAAAGAAGCAATAAAAGTGAAAGAAATGTTCACCTGAATTGAGAAAAGAAAAAGAAAGAAAATAAAAGCAAATATATACAATGCTGTCAGGAAATGAGGGATGCAGGAAGGAGGTTCCCAGGAAGGGCTGGTGATGGACGAGGCTGGGTAACAGAGGGATTTCAGATGCACTGACATCTGACAAAGGTCCAAGATGTATAGTGGAGGAAAGCAAGGCCAAGAGCCTCAGACGGACATACCATGGCTCCCAGATGGGGTGAGCAGCAACTCTACTAATTGTCACCAGAATAAACAAGTGGCATAAACTCTGAACACATCACTTCCGGAAACTCTTAGGCAAAGCAATATCCCCCCCCAAAAATAGAGTTCTCTCCAATGCCCTCAAGAATCTGGAATCATTGGTGTTTCTCCTAATTCAATATACCTAAAGAAGCTATGGTGTGTGTTTCTTTAATTCTCTGACACAATCGCTGCTTGAACAAATAACCAGCACATGAAATATAATTCTAACGCTGATGCTAGACCTATGATCCAATAGCATGAAGCTTCTCTCTGGTGTAAATAATCTTTTCATTGCCATTTAAAAGGTCACTTCTGCATAGGCATAAAACACGGGCAGAGAGGATAACACAGAACAGCCTCGTTACATGACAAGTTAATTTGGGAAGGATAATTCTAGTTAACCTCACCTGGAATCCGGAGGTAATAAGAACTTTGTTCTTCGACCCTGGCTGCCTCCAATTAACTTTTGTGTAACTAGGGTTACAATTGAAAATAACACTTCCCTTTTCTTAAGTGCCCTTTCAACTCCGGGAGCCGTCAGCTCCACCCGGCAAAGGCGCGTCAGCAGCAAAGGACGCTCTCCACATCCATCCTCCCGAAGCTCCAAGAGATGAAACACCAGCCTAGCACTTCCCTTCAATAAAGAGATATCATCTCCTTATCTTTTCTTGTTTGCTTATTTTTCTACTGCCAGTTAAGGATGCTTATGCAGTTTTAAACAGCTCGTAATGCTTTACCCTGAGAAAAAAAAATCATAATAGCTGTTTTCATATCTCTAAATGAAGTATGCATAATTTCAAATGGAATATGGAATCCCCTGTGTAATTACTGAGCTGTGACAACATTCATCTGTTTGGTAACTGAAGGGAAAGGTAATGTCCCCAGGCCTCCAGGCTAATTAGATAATGTAAGCTTTGGCAAACCACACCAGCTTCTAGACACAGGGTCACTCTGGACTCACTGTGTGTTATCAGCAGCTTCAATCAGACCCTCTCCAAGGAGAGAAGGCTGGATAATAACCTAATAGTTAGAGACCCCTCGTGAAGCTGGGGGCCATGAGGACCAGGCCTTGCTTGACCTTAAATACCCTGATGTTGGTCTCAATGCTCAGAACACTCATTCCTTTCTCTGACTGAAATGTGCCTGACGTAATTAATCCATGGGCTGGCATAAGATCAAGGATGAATTGGGAGGATCCACACCAGGTTGCTCTGTCTATGAACTTCTTGTAATGGTGTCACAAGTGTACCTCAGACATTGCCCTTGCTGTAGGGAACTGTCCACAGCTGGTCAAATGTCCCTACAGTTAGCACGGAGGAGACTGCAACCCCAGAAGGGAACTTACTCATACCCTGGCAAAAGCTTCTACAGTCTATTTTCAGAACTACTTGAACTTTAAAGAGTGTGACATCCACTTTTTCTGTACGTGTTAGAGACCGGACATCATCCTTTTATAGGAATCAAGAAGAGCCTGCTTTTCAGCTCTTCCCCATCGGTGAGTCAGCCATCAGGAGCAAGTAAAGGGCCAATTCAGAGAGAACGAGGGCATCTCCACGCTTAAAAATGGACAGCCTAGAAGACCTATGGATTTTAATCAAAGAAAGTACTTTGAGCTGTGGGGATGCCAGGTGGGAAAAGGATTATGAGTCACTTAGATGTTTCCTCTCCACACCCACGGGGTGATGATGACTCTTCATGGGCTGGGAAGGACACCAGGGAGGTAAAAGACATGGCGCGAAAGCAGTGCTGGCCAACACCTGAGCCATTGGGCACGACCAGTGTGGCTGGTCTGAGAGCAGGTGTGTCGGGACCATAGATACACATGTATTCCCATGGGACAGTGCCGGGGAAAATGTGGAGAATACAAACATACACTGTAATCTTTACACCCATGTGTAGATAATACTTTCAGTACCTGTGTCCAATCAAAATTTATTAACAAAGCTAAATTCATGCATTTCATTTTGTTGGTTAGATATGGCTGTTCGGTATTTGCAAACTCTGTGTATTTGTGTGTGTGTGTGTGTGTGCGTGTGCATGTGTGTGCACGTGCACGCACTATGAATTTTATCAGTGATGGGAAGCAAAGAGCTATAGTTTTTCCAGAACAACCCTAGACCAGTGAGATCTGCTGAGATTACATCACACTGAAGCTACCCCCACCCGCTCAAACCTGGGAGAAGGGGTGAACTGGTGGTGAATTTAACACCCTGGCTGCTTCTCCTGGTTGGCCTCTCTCTGCTCACTGTAGCTCCAGGAGTCACCCATGTTCCTGGAAGAAAGCCCAATCTTCTTCTGCTTCATCCAGCTAGCCTTGGGCTCAGGCATTCTGTTGGTCTGTGGTTGGTGCACTATTTGGACAGCTGCTTACATGTCTTCCCAAGAAGTTAAAACAACACTTTCTCTTAGAGAAGACTTCTGACTGCGGATAATAGGTGATTGGTGCCTGGGAGTCCAGCCTGTTTGCTGACGCTGTGCTTTCTGAATAACAGCCTTCAGTCATTACACATAGGTAGCCAAGACAGCACCTCTGTGGGCCAGTACCAGGAATTAAACCCACAGACACCTCCCCATCCTCCAGGCATTATTTTCTGCCACATAGAGTCTGCTGTGTGGTTTGAGGTGCTGCCATTAAACACTGGAAGATAGATTTAGAATTTGGGGGGGGGGCATCAAGAACTCGATAAGCCAAGTGGAGGAAACCTCAGCGATCTGGAACTGTTAAAAATAAGTATTTGAAGGATTCTACTGAACTCAGAGACAGGGCGACCATGTGAGAAGCAGGGTTTTATTATTTAGCCCATACTATCATTGGGTTTGAGATCAGTAGGCTCCAGCCTCTCAAGTGCTGACAAATTTGAATATTTAGCTGAGGTGCACAGGCCATGTAGGAACTTGGTATACCATTCTTTTTGCTTCTTATAATAAGGTGTGTGTGTGTGTGTGTGTGTGTGTGTGTGTGTGTCAGAGAGGGGGTGAAGGAAAGGGATGCTTCACATCTGGGAAAAACTGCTGGAGTCATCAGAAGGAGAACAGTGTAAGTGTGACCACAGGACCCTATTGACAAGTTATCCCACAAAAAGCAGGCTAAGCCAACCTCATGGCCCTGTAAAGTCGGAACACTCAACCATTGAAAAGGTGAAGGCACAGGACTGAGGAATTGTCTCAGAGGATGTTGATTAGAAATTTACATTAAAATAGACCAAGACTAGTCTAATTTCACTTTTTTCCCTTTTATAACAAGAAGGAATTATCTGAAAAGTATTGAAGACTTTCTTGTCTGCTGAGACAAGTGCCAGCAAACTACATCTTCTGTGAGAAAACAACCCTAAAAACTAGCTCGAGTTAGAAAAGAAACTTATCTCGACAGTTAAAGGGAACAATTCAGCAGAAGCCATGGGTGCATCAGAGACAGCTGAGGTGCTTCTAACTGAAATACACAGCACAAAACCAAATAAAACAATGGGCTAAATTCCTTGAGAGAGGTGTTCTCTTCCAAACCATGATCAAAAAGTCCCCAAAGTCCACCAGAAATAGAGTTAGACGGGCTTCTTCCTGCAGATAGTGTTAAGGACAGGGCCCTTTCACATTCTTGGTGTGACTGGCAAGCATTGTAGACCTTGTGGGAAAACAGTAAAAATAAAAATACATGTGATCCAGCAATCCTTTTAGAAGGCTACAAGGATCAGGGACCGGGGAGACGGCTCAGTGTTTAAAGTTCTTCTTGTACAAGGCTAAAGGACTCCCAGCATCCATGTCAAAGTCAGGTCTGGCTTGTCAAGAACCCATCATTGGTAATCAGAGACAAGAACATCCCAGG
This sequence comes from Bramus lutescens, assembly GCA_001685075.1. NCBI lineage: Eukaryota > Metazoa > Chordata > Mammalia > Rodentia > Cricetidae > Bramus > Bramus lutescens. The sequence continues at coordinate 11,599 of LOEQ01003781.1, forward strand.
CCATGGGGGAAGGGGGGCTCTAAGAGACCCATTGTAAAGATTAAGGTGGGGAACAATTAAGAAAGGCATTCAACAGTGACCTCTGGCCTCCACATATGCGTGTATGGGTGAACACACCTGTGCACACACATGCATAAAACTAACTAAATAAATTTCTACTTGGAAGGAGAAGATATTATTATACAGGAAACTTTCCTTGATCCAGTTAATGCTTTACTTTTTCTTAAAAACTATCAGTTAATACAGGTTATTATGAGATAGATGCCAAAAAGATATAAAGCCCAAATCTAGTTATCTTTTAATTTTAAAATATTTTCCCTGTTAAAACAGTAAGCCAATTTTCTGTTGGATTTTATGTGATTTCCAAACTTCAGGCAGGATTCCTGTATCTTATAAAAGTGGAGCATTCATATTTTATTTCTGTCTAATTTCATACTATCCTTTGAAGAAAGCTGGCAATGGTGATGGTGAATATTTTCTTTGGCAAATCACGTCAGAGTATAGTTTAAGGTAAAATCGTATCAGCAGGTGAGATAACTTGACAGTGAAGTAATCACACTGAAGACCTAAGTACTATGATGTTGTAAAGATATAACCATGTCCTGAAAGTTATCCTAGAGTCCACAGGTACCATGCCAGTTTTGTGGGCTCATACTCACCCACACACATGCACAAGAATTAGTAAAAGTTAAAATTAAATAAATCTGGGACCATGCTGATACATTCTTTTTATCACTCATTCCATCCACACTCAAATCCAAAGTCAATGCCACGGAAGGTCTAGAATGTAATGTTTGCAACATGTTTTTATGTACATACACCCCTGTGCACAGGTGAAGAGAATTTCCAACTTATGGTATATGTGTACATTTGTGTGTGCCTGTGGGTGTGCCTATGTGCATGTGTGGATGTATGTGTGTGCATATGTGTGTCTCTGTGTGTTCCTGTGGGTGTGCCTATGTGCATGTGTGGATGCTTGTGTGTGTGCATGTATGTGAGCATGTGTGTATAAGCATGTGTGCATGCATGTGTGTGTGCGTGTGTGTGTGTTTGCATATGTGTGCGCTCGTGTGTATTTGTTTGAAATCAAAGTACCAGCTTTACTCAGAGCTGTCCTGCCGTGGAAAGCCTTAGAGGAATTACCTTCTAACGAACTCTTTTGACCCACACTGTTATGAAGACACACATATTACTAAATCTCTTTCTAGTTATAGACCCTGCTTTCCATTTAAATGTCACCCTGTGTTCAGGAGAACATCCTGCCCCAGGGAGAGTCTTGGCCACCTACTGGATACCTTACCTCGGCAGATGGGTCGGTGATCGCTCCATGCTGCAAGGGTCTCAGTGACTCTCTGGCAGGTGATGCCCTTGGCACCTTGGAGCACGTAATTGTCCTCACAGGAGAACTGCACATTGGCACCAACCCTAGACAGCACCAAGATAAAAGCAGTCCAAATTAGCAACAGAAGGAAAACATCAACAAAATGACTTTTATGGTTGTTACTCAGGCTAAATAAACAAAGGGATACATGCAGCAATCCACAGGAGATTATATTTTGGGTGTTGGTAGTTAATGGTTTCAGAATAGGTCTCAGATAGCCCAGTAAAGCCAGTAAAAGAACTTGCTTCATAGATAGACAAAGTTAAGCTTAAACTCTCTTAAGATGATGCCTAGAGGCCACCTTGTCAACCTTAATGGTTACCTCACATACAGCACCCTTAAGGCTCAGAAGAAAAAGTTGGGTCCTCTGAAATTGTAATTACAAATCGTTGTGAGCTGCCTTGCTCAGAACGAAACCTGGGTCCTCTGCAAGGCAACAGGTACTCTTAACCACTGAGCCATTGCTGCAGCCTTCAAGGAGGGTGATATTATGAACTACTGTGGTTTGCACAAGAATATGCACATGAGAGAATTTTACACCTTGAAAATAAAGCAAAGCTGGACATTGTCTTCTGTGAATAAATATTTTACCAAAGCAAGTCCTGAAAGAGTCCAAGTTAAGAAATTATCTCTGCAAAGGGCTTAGAGTCCTACTGTCAACATTCAGCATGTTCACTAGAATGTTCTGGTATTACACTTTGGAAATCTGCCTTATAGGGACAGAAGCATTTATCTCAGGGAACAGCAGTACATCAAGCCTGTGTGAGATGGAAGACTGCTCCAAAGATGCATCCGAAGAACGGAAGCCTGATTATTGGAACCAGCAAAAGGACATTGCCCCAGGCTGAGAGTCTGACAGATACATGAGGCAGTGTGAGTTGGTGGATGAAGTAGTGTGCAGCAAGCATCAGCCTGAGAGCATAGGACTCTTCTCTGCCTACCATCTGTCCTGAGTGGACAGCTCGAGTGTCTTACTACCTCACAGCTCCATTCTTGCAGGAAGCAGTTCTACCTGGATGGATGCTGAGGAGCCATGGGTGAAAGTAGGAATCTCTGGGGAAGAGATGGCAGGCATCCACATAGATCCATGGATTTTATGATACAGAAAACATAAGGGAAGGAATAAACTTGCTGTCTTTCCAACTGATGGAACAGAGACACCTCCCAGGGGAAATTAGGATTAAGATTTCTCAAGCTACATGATTAAGCAGTTCTCACCTGTATGGTACTCTTTCTGGGGATAGTCCTGAGAATGTTGAAAAGTCATCAACGTTGAGTCAATCCAATTGGGAATATCTCAGATTAATGAAACTAAACACTTTTCCTTTTTTGAAGGAAAATCCCAGCTTCTTAAAAATTACTATGCAAATTGGTTTTCCACTGAAGAGTGTATGAAGTTCTACTTGTTCAAGAAAGCCATCTTTATACCACAAGCTAAGAACAACTGGACTTCTATAGTAGAGATTTTCAAAAAGAAAAATATATATTATAGATATAAAACTTGTTTTTTTAAGATAAAAGGTGTTGAAACCACACATAACTCTATCTCATTGTCACAACTGTCACCAAAGACAGCAATAATTTGTAGACATTCCCCCATAATCCCTAGCAGTCAGTATTTGTTTAAACATCTGTACTACAGTGAACAGATGATGTAAATAGACCAATTTTATTATAAAACCAATATTACATATTTGTTGTCTATCTATAGTTTCTTTCCTATCTACCTGACTCTTCTTTAATTTCTGTATTTTCATTATCTTTCTGAACATTAGCATTGAATGTTTACAATGGCATACTCTAGGAAGCAGATATGCAGAACTAAGTAAGATAGCCAAAACCACAAACTCAAGGAGAAATTGCAATGGCCAATAAGTAAACATTAGAAAGAAATGAATATGAAGAAACCAAAATGACAATGATCGGAATTGAGGTCACAGAGATGGACCAGAGAATGAGAGTTTGCCAAACATTCTCCGGCCCACTTAACTTGAGAGGCTAGTTTCTAACAGGCTGGACCAAGGGTGGGAGATAAGGAGAAGGGGAAGAAGAGTTCATATCTGCCTGCCTCCTGCTACAGTGCAATCATACTAGAAATTTGACTGTCAGGGCCTCTGCTTTTTCATTTAAGTACTAGAAAAAAGCTGCAACCCGAGATTCCCAATATAGACAAATGAGGTTTCAAATTCCAAACTTTCAGTATAGAAAAGGAAGCATTTCCAGAATAAAGAGACAGTCTGCCAAAAGGGAGAAAACATATGAGATCCAGATACAAAGAATACAGATAGCTTGTAGTGAGAGCAAACCGATGTCAGATTTAAAAGTGGATGAAATGATGAAACAGACATTCTCAAGAGCAGACATGTCAATGGCCAGCAGACAGATGAAATCTCAACCATACTTGCTCTCCCTCAAGGGAATGCAAGTCTAAACCATAAAGGAAGTGCACGCAGACTTCAGTGTTAGAAGGCTACTCCTGGGCATCTACCCAAGGGACTGCATCTTACTAGAGACACACACACACATGCACAGACATGCATAAACACACACACACACACATACATACACACACAGAGACACACACCCCATATCTTCTTTAAATATATAAAATCATTTAGCTAGAATTGCCCTAAACAGGAGATTATGTTCCTCCCAGTATCCAGGTTGATAAATAAAAATCCAAGTGTTAGTATGGATTACTTCCCATCTAGTTGTTGACCATGTGGGTCATTGCCATTGCTCTTGGTTGCCACAGGTGGTAACTTGATGGTAATGATGGTTGTGGTAGCACACACCAATTTAGACCTAGCACTTGGGAGGGAGAGGCAGGTTGATGTCTATGAGTTCCAGGCTGGCCTGGTCTACATAGGGAGATCAAGTCAGGCAGAACTACACAGTGAGTCTTTGTCTCAAAACAAATAAATAACAGGCCCATATTGTTGAAGACATGGCACGTATTTGTCAAAGGACACAGAGACTTCAGGTCTTGTACTATTAGGAAGCTTCATCAACAGTCTTGAGCAACTGTAAACATTATGAACTACAACCCTAACTACTAAAGTTAGAATGGCCAGACATGCCACTGGATGAACCATGGGAAGAGTAAGGGCAACTATGGTATGAAAGAGACTAACCTCTCTGCTTGGAGTTAAGGTCTGCTCTGCAAGAGGAAACACATACCTGGTACTGTAAATCTAGCAAAGAACAAACAATAGGGGAGTTCATGGGCTCTGGAAGTAAACCTACTATGGTTACTTTGCAAAATGGACATAGTGTCAAACTTCCCCCCAAACTGCATCACTGTACAGACAATGCTGCTCTCAGATCTCATCAGAGAAGTTTCATTGTGTGGTGGACAGTGGTTGATGCAGAATCTCGCAACTGCTCAGAATGTAGGGAATACATTTCAGTGGCATGCTCTGTCACAAAAGAGACATCTATTTCATCTTCCTCCAAGATTCAGGGATAGTAGTGAAGGAGGAAGTGGAAATATCAGATGATCTTGAGGATCAGGGAAGACATGAACACAACACAGTATTCTGGTCACGATAGGATAAATGTACTCATGAACTCATTGTCTGCATAAGACCTGTACAAGATGAAGCCAGTAAACATTCCAGCACAGAGGAAGGAAAAGCTCATGAGAACTCACACCGAACTCAAAAGCTAAGGACAGTTCATAGATTCTAGCAAAGAGAGAGACAGCTTTTCTTAAAAGTGTGTCACCTGGTAAGCCAAGCATGGGATTCATGGATGTCTCCAAACTTATGCATATATAAGTATCAGAAATATGTGGTCTGGAGAGATGCCTCATAGGCTAGAGGACTGGTTATTCCTTCAGAGGTCCTGAGTTCAATTCCCAGCAACCTTATGGTAGCTTACAGCCATCTATAATGAGATCTGGTACCCTCTTCTGGCATTCAGTCATACATTCAGGGAAAGCACTGTATATATAATAAATAAATTTTAAAAAAGAAGTGGGATATGAAATTTGGGGGTAGAGAAATGAAGGGGATAATAAATTTATGATAAGGAACTAGTGGGTAAGTAGGCAAGGATATGATCGTAATTATTTAAATAAATTCTCAAAGAATTACTAAAATATATTTAAAGAACCATAAAAATGTTTAATTATGTCATAGCACAGTTGTAATATGACAAAAAAGTAAGGTTTAGTGAGGGTACAGAAATAAAAGGAACTCTTATGCACTATTGGCAGGACTATGAATTAGCACAACCACTGTGGGAAATAACATGGGACGTCTTCAGGGCTTTAAGAAAGAACTATTACATGCCCCAGTATCCCAGCTGGTCATGTAGATCAAAGGAGTAGAAATTAATATCAGAGTTTTGTGTGTACTTTCAACTTTGGAAATTACAAGCAAGGCACAGAACCAAGTGAATGACAGCAATTAAATATGAATCAAAGAGTGTAGAGCACACACAGGATGGAAACTTGATGTGGGATGTCCTTCTGTACATGTGTCGCTTTTCTTGGTTGATGAACAAAGCTGTTTGGGTCAATGGTTTAGCAGAGTAAAGCCAGGTAGGAAATCAGAACAGAGATAGAGAAAGAGAGTAGGCAGAGTCAGAGAGACGCCATGTAGCTGATGAAGGAGAAAGATGCAGAAAAACCTTATTGGTCGGCCACAGCCTCATGATGATACATAGATTAATAGGAATGGGTCAATTTAAGATATAAGATCTAGCTAGGAAAACGCCTAAACTACTGGCCAAACAATGTTGTAATTAATATAGTTTTTGTGTGATTATTCAGGTCTCAACAGCTGGGAAATGAATGCATAGTCTCTGTTTACAGAAACTAGAGGGATCTCCATCACTTGCAACACTGTGGATAAATTGTGAGGCCACTTTGCTTAGGGATAGAAAGACACACTATATACCTACTTCTACTTGCAAAGTTACAGACTAGAAGTCATATGGGCACAGAGAAGAATCTGGTAACCAGGGACTGGAGGGGTAAGACAGCTCCTGAAAATACTGTTCATATGACAAAAACATCCAATTGTGAGGAACATGAGCCCAGGGAATCTCATGCATAGATATTGAGCAGAGACCTAAGATATGTAAAATAATATTGTTTGAAAAATTGCTGACCTGGTTTTTAAATAGCATCATAAAATTATGACCATATGATGTCAGACATGATGATTAGCTAGAATCTGGCACCTGCAACCAATGCATACACATTTCAAAATACATTGTGTACCTTAGGCTATACAATTTACATCTATTAGTTTTGACACTGCAATTCATTAGCCTCATTTGTGGCAGGATAGTTATGTTTGTCCAAATTTTGAGGCAATGCTGCCAGAGATGGTGTCTAACAGTGAGGCCATGCTTAACTAAGATATTATTAGGAACAGGTGACAGACTACAAGAACTATGTATAAGGATCATGATACTCAGTATAGACAAGTGTATCTGTGTAACAAAGAAAGTGGCGTGGATCAGAACTGGCCTGTATCCAAGGCAAAAACTACTGATCAGTCCTAGTTACATCTATACAGTTGCAATACAGACAACAAAGTATTTTTTCAATGGAACTATGGCAAGTATCTCTTCTGGTTTCTGGTAATTGTTCTATTCTGACTCTATGAAATTAAAAGGAAAAACTAAAGGTTCCATCCTCAGACTGTCTCTACCCTCACTATTGAAAAGCACTGGCAGTGCATGAGTTTTTGTAGACACCTTCTGGGAACATGCTCAGGAAATCTTCTCAGCCTGGGGTGGGGATTCTTCCCAGAACTGGCCAATTTCCCCTGGGATCAGTCTTTCTCAGAAGCCTCTGCTCTAGTGCAGCGACCACCAGTTTCTAGGACGTGTAGGAAACCACACACTACTATTGTGATTTTTTTTGCACAACCCAGAGAGTGGAGTCATCCTGACTTTAAAACATTAAATTTATTAACAATGTTCAGCTCTTCATCTGCAGGTCAGAAATTAGCCCAGGGGGCAACCCTCAGGCGGAGTCGAAGCCAATTGTCTCAGTAATGGATCAAGATGAGATGGGAAAAAATATGACCTGGTTTCTAATTTATTGACTTGAGCTTTTGTTTTGCTTTATTCTGGCTCACAAATCAGTTTAGTTTAAAAACTATGTGTGCTTTCTACTTCAAATACACAGCAAACCATGTTTTCATTGACTTAGTACCACTACATTTGAGATTCTGTATATTAGATATGTCAGGGTAACTAATCTTGTTTTCATATAAGTATCCTTCAAGGATGATTCCAGCAAAACATCTTGCTTTTCATTGGCAAATAGATATAGAGCACTTAAAATAATTATGTTTTATAATGAAGACAAATATTGGTAGTGGAGGCTTATGTGAAAAAGTCCTGGATATGTTATGTACTATTAATACTTTAAGCGCAGATTTAAGTGGACCGGTGAAAGCAGGAGATCTCTGTCTTTCAAATAGGGTACAATAGAAAAAAATTGACTCTCACTTCAACACTCATTGCTTCTAAAACACTCATTCCTCAACTTTCAGATTGCAGAGACACTTCATTCACTGGCGTTTAACTTTACCTGCTGTGGTGGGAAGAGTCTTCTGAGGTGACTGAGCTATTTCTAGGTACGTTAGTGCTAACACAAACTACTTCTAAATATGGGCTTCTTGGAGAAGACTTATTTATGGACTTTTCAAAAAGCGTTGGTTCAAGTAATTCTGGAGAAATAATCTGGAATAACTTAAGGATTAAATATGACTCTGAAGCTGGATATGTGCTGATGTGACTATGAAGCCCACTGTCCTAGCTGCACAAGAACGAACGGACAGAGGAGGTCATCCTTTTCCATAATCACAGGTACTGCAGAATCTACTGAGGCAGCCAGGAAGAGATTAGGTCTATTTCCAATATATATATTCAGATTTACTTTGTTTACATGGGTGTGCATGTATGTGTGTGTGTGGGGGGGATATCTACCATATATATGTGCAGGTGCCTGAAGAGTCCAGAAGAGGGTATCAGAATTCCCTGGATGTATAACAATGGTTTGCAACCATCCTAATGCTGAGACCCTTTAATATAGCTCTTCATATTGTAGTGACCCCAACCATAAAATTATTTTTGTTGATACTTCATAACTGCAATTTGGCTATTTTTGTGAATTGGAATATAAATATCTGATATGCAGGATATCTAAAATGCTACCTCTTTAAAAGGGTTATTTGACCCTGCTCTGTAATAACGTTCTTGTATACTGTAAAGATGTGTCACTCGTATTAGTTCAATAAAATGCTGATTGGCCAGTAGTCAGGCAGGAAGTATAGGCAGGGCCACCAGAATAGGAGAATTCTAGAAAGAGGAAAGACAGAAAGATGCGATTGCAAGTCAGATGCAAAGGAAGCAAGATGAGAATGCCTCACTGATTAAAGGTTCCAAGTCACATGGCTAAACACAGACAAGAATTATGGGTTAATTTAAGTTGCAAGATCTAGTTAATAATAAGCCTGAGCTAATAGGCCAAACAGTTTAAAATTAATATAAGCCACCATGTGTTTCTTTGGGACTGTATAGCTGTGGGAACAGGTGGGTAGAAACTTTTGTTAACATGACTCCCAAAAGGAGCATGGTCCACAAGTTGAGAATCATTGATCTAGATATAGGCAGCTGTAAGTCACCTGACATGAGTCCTGGCAACCAAATTCCAGTCCTCTGCAAGAGTGTTCCTGACCATTGAGTCATCATTCCAGTCCCATTTTCATTGTTAATCGATAGGAATAATATATTTGAAGTACAATGTGGTATTTCAGTATATGTTGGCAATATGCCATGATAAGATCAGAGAGGCAGTGGCATATTCATCTGTTACCTCAAACACTTCCCATTTCTTCAGGTTGAAAAACATTTAAAATCTCTCCATGCTATTTTGAAATTCAATTAATTGTGGTCAACAAAGTTATGCTACTGTGACTTAAGGCATGACAAGTTATCCCTCCTGACCAGAAATATCCCTGTGTCTGTTAGCTATCCTCACCTGAGCTGCAAATGGATGGAGTGTTATATGACAGACAGACAGGGATAAATAATAGATACAGAAATGTTGATTATTGATTGATAGACATAGACTGATAAATATGATAGAGCTAGGTGATAGCTAGATACAGGTATATGCAGAATATGGAGATGAAAGAAAGATGAATCAATAAATGAATGGTGGCAGATAGAGGATAGATAGATGATAGATTGATTGTTATATAGATGATAGGTAGATAGATAGATAGATAGATAGATAGATAGATAGATAGACAGACAGACAGACATATAGGTGATTGATAGACTGGCAGATGATAAATCAATGAAAGATACATGATTGATAGATAACTGATATATAGGTGATAGGTAGCAGGCATATATAGGTATCAAACTGTGTGATTGGCACCTGGGGAGGCCATTTCCACACACATCCCTCCCTCCTATTTAGCAACAGACAACACAAATTTTTGAGCTAGCCTTGCATCCAGTGTTGAACTGAAGCCAGGAATTGTCACCTCTTTCATAATAAAGTATACAGAGGGGACACAGTAACAGAGCTTCTGGAGTCACTTAGAAAAGCTGTGCTTCACTTGAACTGTTTCCATGCAATGAAGCAAGAGGGTGTGGGAACACTGAGGCATGTTCATGAGTATGCACACATGCCATGAGTATGCATATAAGTGCATTGGCCATGCACATATATGTATTCACATGTGTACCATGCATGAGTGTGCATCATGAATGAGCTATGCATGTGCTGACACATGGGTGGATCTACCATGAATGTATATGATATGTACCTGTGAGTGTTTACCACATTTGAGTGTACATGTATGCACTCATGAGTGTATATGCCACACATGTGTATGGAGAGGTGTACATAATTGCATGGGTGTGCACATATGAACATGTGATTGCATACACCATGTGTGCATGTGTATAAACATAGCCTCATGTACTATGAATGTGTGCACAGGCACACCTAAGTTAGTGGAGAACATGGCAGCCTGAGGTGACTGGGTTGAAGGTGGGACGGGGGCATCAGAAGCTCTGTGTCTTATCTACCATTCCCAAGACCCCTATTTTCCTGTGTGTTTGGGGGTCTAGGACAAGGAGACACTGCCCTACATCTCAATTAAGTTCTGGGGAGCCCTGAATCTGACAGTGTGAAGTCTGTTGAGAGGAAGCAGAAATCAGAGACCACAGGCAGCAGAGTCATGTGGCCCTGGCTGGATGTTCTTCTTCATGCCCACCCTGTGAGACTCCCCACACTGCTTGGATGACTGAGAAGAAACTCCAGATCTGGTGCCAGCAAGACGGCTCAACTGGTAAAGATACTTGTTACTAAGCTTGCTGAATCTCAAGTTTGAATCTCAGAATCTACAAGGTGTAAGTAAAAATACAACTCCTGCAAACAATCTGTCCTCTAACTGCTGCATGCACCCACACTCCACACACACAAACACACACACACACACACACACAGAGAGAGAGAGAGAGAGAGA
>LOEQ01003781.1:28102-44857 GCA_001685075.1 Bramus lutescens
GAGAGAGAGAGAGAGAGAGAGAGAGAGAGAGAGAGAGAGAGACTGAGACTGAGACTGAGACTGTAGAAGTCATCCTTATATAAATCTGCTGGATTAGCAGTTTCCTACCTGTCAAGCCTGTTCAAGAGTCCCTGCTGTTCTCTTTCTCCTCTGCCTCATTCTCACTTGTATACATAGGAAGCACCCCTGGTACAATTCAGGAAGTCGGGCCACAGGAGCACATAATGCAGTTCAAGAGTGACTTGGGCTAATTTGTCTCCCATGGGTGCTAATGAAATCTAAAAGCTACCTAGTCCACTCCTTTCTCTTTACATGCTGGGTAGAAAAGCAGCAACGAATCAGTCATTTTCAGTCAGAGCCACGTGTAACAGTCATCTGTTGCTGTTAAAAAATGGGGGGGGCTCTATCCACTGTCACAACCATCACCCAGACATCCTGGAACGTCGCCCAGAGAGTGGGTGCCTCTCACACTGACCTGCCCACCCCGAACTCACAGCTGTTCTCTGCAGAGGACAGGAGGTGTCGTTACCAATGGAAACTGGTTTCAGAAGTGAGAGCATCTCTAGAGACAAAAGCAGTGGTCTAGCTCAAGGCCAAAATGGAGAGTTAGGATCCATACACAGGTCAAGTCAGGAGTATCTTTCCTTTAAAACAGGGGTTCTCAACCTCTGGGTCATGACCCCTTTGGGGGTCACATATCTTGCATATCAGATTTATATTACGTTTCATAACAGTAGAAAAAGTATAATTATGAAGTAGCAATGCAATTATTTTATGGTTGGGGGGTCACTACAACGTGAATTGTATTGAAGGGTCACAGCATTAGGAAGGTTGAGAACCCCTGCTTTAAAACATTTGCCAAGTCAACACTTCAGTAATTAAAATTAAACATAACTTCAATGCAGAAAATAAAAAGGACTTGACATTAGATTGAAAATGCAGGTGCTTAGAAAAATGTCTACACTGATGCTGACAACTGAACCAATGCGGTTGCTGCATTGCTCTCCTTCCAGTGTCTGCAAGTGAGGTGAGCATTGACCCTCTTAATCTACAAAATCCTTAGATGGCAAGCTGAGACCAGCCCACACATTCTAGGACTCTGAAGAGCTCCTGTGCCTTAGTTTCCCCAGGTAGTTTTCTCATGGTCCATAGCACAGGCTGCGTCATGCTGTCCCAGGGATTTCTGCAGGCAGAACTGCACGCAGCCCCAGCTCGCTGCTTCCTTATTATTCTCAGGACATTATCTGAAGGAGGCTAAGAAGGGGTAATACTTTTGCACAGGGAACTAAACGGGCCACCCTTATTACTCCCGACATCTGCAGATATACAGAATTTGTAGTAAATAGAGAACATGGAGAACGCTTCCGAAACTGAGAGTTTTCACATAACAGAACCCTTTTGGTATCAAACACTGATTTTCAAATGCAAGACCTACAAGATAGCCTGATCATGTGTTCCACATATCTTCTTATGAATAACATAAACTATACATCCAATGGTTACCAATGCTGCTGGCACAGCAGACACTGATGAGGGCTTAGCCTACTGATAGTTAAGGTCCACGAAGCCATCACGTTCAGAGACACAGAAAGTGGGACAACAGCTGTGAGCTGTATGTGGGATGATGTTCTTTGTTTTAGGAGTACAGAGTCTCCATTTGGCAAGAGAAAGGGGGTTCTGACAAGCGTGTTGGTGAGGGTTGTACAGATCTGGGAATGAGTTTAATGGCACCCTTGAAAAGAAAATGGTCAGCATTATATTTACCACAATGTGAAACTTTCAAAGCCCCTAGTTCCCACTTCTCCAATCAGACTGCAACAGTTGGCAATGGGATTGTGTCTAACAGCAAGGATCAGAAGGATTGGAATAAGTCAGGCCCTTTTCTGTGAAGCACGCACCAGCGACCACTCACTCTGCCAAACTCCTTTTCAGCTTCTGGCAGGGGAATAGAGGAAATCAGAATAAATAACCAGAGACCCTAAAGGGTTTTCAGAGGAAACTAAGGAGCAGGGAGAGTGGCCCCAACCAAATCTACTGAATGGTGGTGATGTAAGAGTCTGAGCTTTTATACTGTAAGGTCAGTCCTTCTTCTGGGGGTCCTGGAACCTGGTGTCACATGCTTCCTCTGGCCCCAAAGGTCATCAGGGTTCCTCAATAGAATTATGCAAGTTTTATAGACTCTTCTTTTTATATAGAATATGGAAGAATAGCTAAGAATTAGAGCCCCATCTGAACAGAGATTTGATCTTGTTTTCTATTTCACCTCATTTTTTTACATGATGAACCAAGCCACAGAGACAGAAACCACTGTGCACTGTCATTCACATTGTCTGCAGACTGTGTTTTCCAGAAATATTGATGAAATTAGATGTTTAGTTCATCAGCTCTCCTTTGCATTTCAAAGCTAACAGATTAATACATGCTTAAATAATGGTCTACTATCCCCCCCCCACAAAAGTAATGCACTTTTACAAATACCTAAAGGCGGAGAACATGAGAATCTCCTCAGCAAAGCAGCCTTTGACAGAGGAATTACCTCGGAAACACTCTCAATACACCCTTTGTTAGAGACACAACAAGGTTTCCCAGGGCAAGGAGGACAACACAGCAGTGGTACTTTTCTAAGCGGTCCTTAACGATGTACTGTCACTCTTCGGAGGAACAGCAATCTTCCCGCAAAGGCTTTCCCTGGGCTTGTTTAGTTTCTTAACAACTGCAACTTTCTGGAAAACTACATGCTTGCTTGCCTACCAGGGAGGCCATAGAAATGTGTTGGATCCTTCAATTACCCTCTAATCCCGAAGACATTTTGGAGCAGAGACGGGGCATTCTTGTTGTAGACTCAAAAGCAGATTTTAAGGTCTGCAGACAACTCTACTGACCTGTTCTATTTGCACAAAAAATGGCGAGGCAGGCCCCCACATCACTTCCTTTTCAGTTCTTCTAGTTAACTGAATGGCAAAGAAACCATTTGCTTACATAGACAGTGGCTGGAACAATAAGACAACACTTGAGTTTTGAAAAATAAGGACAGTTCTTTGACTGAGTTCTACTTCCAAACGCCAAGTGAACATGGATGAAAGAACAGGAGGCTAAGTTCTTCCTTGCAGAGCCCAGTTTTGAGATGAACCATCCTAAGCCTTTCTGAGTTTTATTAAACTTTGAATATGGTCTTAATTCTACCCTGTAAGAGGCCTCTTTTACTAGTGAGCTTTTTTTCAATTGATAAAGATAATGGAAAAGCAGACTAAACTATCAACGCCCCTTAACAATAAAACAGCATCACTTTGCCCACTCTTGTTAATTAAGAGGAATGACTGTTTATGAAAATGATCTTCAGATAGTGCAGGCGCAGGGGCCCATCTCTTGAGCATCCACACAGGAGCTCTCATACAGAACAGAGATTGTCCTGAAAAATCACCCATGGATCAAAAGTCTGCAGCGCCTGCCAACATTTATCACCATCTTACCATATGTAAATATGTAACTAATTTAAAAGGGAAAATGAAAGACTTAATAAGTCATTACTAAATGTTCGCTGTGAACCCCATGCTGAGTTCCACACTGAGACAATGATGACAAATGACAAAGCTGTCCTCTTAATGGGGGCAGCACCCGCGTTGGGGGAGAGGAGCGCGCCCCATGCTAGTTAAAATTGGAAACAAAGCACGTAGGTGCTTGCCAATGGTGGCCAGTGCTGGGATGGACCTGGGAAGTGCATAAGAGGTAAATAAGGATGAAGGGCCATCCTCAGGTGGCCCAGCAGGACAGAGCCCCCCGAATGGCAGCAAAGGATACAGGGTCAATATGAAGCCTTAGCTCTGTTGGGAGGGTGGAGAGAGAACAGTCATTGGAAGGCAGAGAGTCACTGAAGGGACCATCAGGATTATGTGCCACAGGAAGATTTTCCTGTACATTCTACTTCTACCTGATAATTACAACTGAATTTCCCCTTATGAGGAGTTAAAAATGGGAAGACATAAAAAGCATCAATAGATAAGCAAATATGAGCAATAATAAAATTATGCCTGTCTATACAGAGCCAAGGCCTTAAAGTGGGCTCAGGGATTTATGCCTATAATCCCAACACTAAACTGGGCACAGGGAACCAGGCACAGGGGCCCACGCCTGCCATCCCAACACTGTGGTGCTGAAATCAGAGGATGCCTACGAGTTAAAGGCCAGCCAGAAACATACAACAAGGCCGTGGCAAAAAACCAACAAAACAAAAACTAAGTTCTGTTTCTGTCTCTCCAGGATTCAGTTCATGGAGGGAGAAGATTATGTCACACAGGACAACCAAACAGTAAGACCGTGGAGACTTGGGCTCACAGCCAGGAGATCAGTCTCTTATCCTCCATTCCTTGAAAATAATTCTGTGAAATATTTAGTGGGAAATTGGTGCTTATTTAAAGAATGCTGAGCTTGTCCCCTGACTGAGAGACTCTATGGGTTCTTTAAAGAGATGCAGAGGGAACAGAATCTCATGGCGATTCTGGAGTTACTCTAAACACTATCACTAGCATGACACATGGAAAGGAAGACAGCCTTCTATGATCATAGAACTGAGCAACATCTCATCAAGAGAGGGGTTAACCTGTTTCTCATTCTCCCAGATCACGTCAGTTCTCCTTCCTGTGCCTCCATCTGATAGCAAGAGATCCCATCTGCCATCAGCAACTTCATAAAGAACAGTCACAAATGAAGAATCAAATGGGGTTAAAATAGTGTTTATCTATCGGGACAGAAATTGTTAGCATGTCAACATGTTCCCACCAGTTCTAAATCTAATAGTTCACCTTTGGGTCATAACTTCACTGTCAATCTCCAAACCTCTTTTCTAGTGTAGGTCATTTTTTTCCCCTAAAGCAGTCATTAATCCATTTCCTGACCAGCAGTGGCTAACTTAATTGGCTTAACACAGTACTAATGAGGCTGTGATCACATATCCCTAGGGATAGGCTTGTTAGCTTCAGCTTAATCCAATTCACCAGAAAATAAAAGTGTCTACCATGACTTGGGCACAGCAATAAGAGATAAAATCAATAAGGCCTGTCCCCTTCCCTTTGGGACCTCATGATTTAACAAGACTATAGGAACAGAAAGAAGTTCATAGGCATGCCCACACTGGGAAAGCTGGCTGTGTAGGCTGCAGAGAGGTGGGGCGAGAGCACCCCGAAGCATGGAGGCGCTAGGTGAGTGGCAAGGGAGGGCCAGGTCTTCTATGAGATGTGTTCCATTTGACAAAATGAAAAGCCATCCTGGGAAAAGCCTGGTAGGATTCTGAAATTTTGTTACTCTGAGATGCTCGTGTGTCGCCCATGTGAGCTGGCTCCATTCTGCATGTGTCAAGAGCCACAGATGTACGTGTGTGAGCAGGACTGTGGGTAGCTACAGAGGGCCAGGCTGTATAAGTGTGGGACTCTGAAATTAAATTAGGGGACAGAAACTGGAGGAAGAGTGGTGACTTTGCTGGACGGTGAGCCCAGGAATCTGGTTCCGGGCAGCCCAGACTGGTGTTTGGGACCGGGTGAAGTGCAATGGAGGAAGATGGGAAAGGGCCGCTGGAGCTGTTAGGAGCTGCGGGCTCAGAACATTCAGGGAGATCCTTTGTTCAGTTTCGCATCTATTACCCATGAGAAACATTTTTAAAATTTAGATTAGGAACAATACATACAATAACCTGTCTCACTCCACATGGGAACCTGAAGCCGGGCTCAGGTGGCAGTCACAACCGTGTATGATTTCAGTACCGGGCCCCCACGTTCGCCCTTTTGTCTGCAGGGTCCTTGGACTACCAGGCATCCCTGTTTCTGTGCTGAGGAGTTCCATCCAGATGGGTGAGTGTGTGCCATCCCGGGGCGGACTGTCCCCGAAGGGAGCACAGCCCCCCCTCCCAGCTCCTGCTGCAGGGGCTTCTTTGTTACACACGACCCTGCCTCCCCCAAGCCTGCCCTATTGTCTGGCAAGGTCTTTGGCCCAGGAACAGATTTCAGTACCACCTCCCTTCCATTACTGTGTGTTTGTCGATTGGAATACGGGGCTGAAGGTAGGACCTCCTTCCTATATGGTGGTTTTGTGAGGTTCACACCCTGTGGGACCCAGTGGTCCATTTAAGGGCACTATGAGAAAGGAAACGTAGTCACCCTAGTTACACTTGTTTAGAATGAGTCAAAGTCAACAGAGGCTTGCTATCTATCTTTAAGATCTGGCAGCAAGACCTAGCTAAGACAGGACCTTGCAGCACTTAGCTTAAAGTTTAAAGAGTCTGTTTGTAAGGGCAGGGGCTGGACTTTAGTGGTAGAGCACCTTGTCTTGCCTGAAGTCCAAGGTATCGATCAATCTCTTCCAAAATTGAAAAAGAAGAAAAAGAAAACCATGCACAGAAAGACAGAGTGCAGTAGTGGGCACTTGGGAGGCTGAGGCAGGAGAATGACTACAGAGTGCAGTAGCAGGCACATGTAATCTCAGCACTTGGGAGGCTGACTATAAGTTCAAGGCCAACCCAGGCTTTACACTGAGGTTCTGTCTCAAAAAAAAAAAAATACAGCAAAAATCAGGGATTACCTTAATAGTTGCATGTGAACTTGGTTTATTCTGAAAGAACCTGTTCATTGAGCCAGCATAGGTAGCTCATGTAGTGGTGAGTTTGAGGTTAGCTTGGGCTTAATGTCAAGACCAGTCTCAAAGCAAAAATGACAAACAAAAAAAAAACACAAATAAACTATAAACGAACAAACAACTAACAGCAATAGCACCCAGGGGCTAAGCATGTGGCTGTGGTAGGGTGATTGCCTAACAGAAGCAGAATTCTAAGTTCTAAACCAGTGCGGGGGGACAGTGGAGGGGCCGGCCGCTGGCTGGAGTGCCATGGGTAGAGTCCTTGCATAGAAGGTATGAAAGCCCAGGTCAAATTCCCATCACTGAAATTTTTTTTAAAGTGAAGATAATTGCAATTGTGTATATAGAGGAGCCGTGTTCACCTCAGGATCGGAAGCAGACAGACAACAGAGACCTGGATTGCTCCCCAACACAGCACCTTCTTTCCCATGTTGGCACCCGAGTTTCCATCAGTCTTCCTCATAATTCCTTGTTTTTAATTAATGTACTTTGTCTTTTAGACAGTGGTCAATGCTAACAAATACTTTGGAAACTTTCCTCCCATGGATTTAATTCAAACAGGAAGACTTTGTACTAGGCTCCATTAACTTTGAATAATTTACTGATAATCCTGGAATTAATATTTAGATTGCCTTAAGAAAACTACAAAGGTTTCCAAAGAAACAATAATAATTCAAACAAAACGAGATGGCAGATAGTTTTATCAACTTAATAAAGCAAGCCCTCTTCAAACAAAAAGCAACCCTAAATTACATGTAATTACAGTGCTGAATACCATTGTGTCCAGCTCATCTTGACCACATCAGGCATTCATCTGGATTATATAACAGTCATTAGTATTGATTATAAGAATTTAGAAAGAACTGAACTGATTTCCACTAACAGTGATGCTAAAATTATGAAATAATGAAAAAAATCCCATTTTCTGTTGTAAACATCAGCAGTCTGGCAAACCTCTGGACTATCTGCCTTCACACCTCACTTCATCCACAACTCAAGGCTTCTTTTCTGGGCCAGGGTGCATTAGTTTGTGTCTGAACACACCTGCGTTCTCCAGTCCCATAAACAGACAGCAAGTATCGTCAATAAATAGAGGTCGTGTGTATCTGAGGTCAGTAGTCACTGCACAATGACCACTACTGGTACAGATGACCTTCCATCAACTCTACCCAACCTTCCTTACAAAAGGACGCTCCTCTGAATAGCATCTTTTCAGTCGTGGGCTGAAGAGACCTAGCTTGTGCGCCTAGGCATCTCTTTTCATGGTGTGACCCATTGATCCTCAGATAAAGACCCTTACAGAGGATTTGTCGAATCAAAGTTCTTGGAAATCGACATAAAGGCAGAACAGGATCTTCTCATTGTATCGCCAGATGGTGAAGGCAGCAGTCCAGCAAGGACAGTGCGCCTTACTCAGAAAAGGCCAAGGCCACCTCAGAAAGTCCCCGCTAAAGCAAGAATGGGTTTAGATTTTACGGTATATATCTTTTGAACCCATAGTGCCTTTCCAGTGAAGATTGAGATCTCAGGGATGTCAGTCACGAGAACAAAGGACATATGTGATTGACATCCGAGGCAATGGCTGATTGCCTCGCTACTGAGTGTCTATTTATCTGGGTGACTGACAAACTGCGATTGGTAGGATTATACTTTTCCTGAGAAATTTTCATTAAGATGTATCTTTAACTTCAAAAAAATCATTATATTTGTTGCCAAGGACAAAGTCAAGTTGTCTAACAAAATTTGAGAAAATCTGAAGCCCTATCTACTACCATTAGTTTTACAGATTCCCAGGGCTTGAAGATGTTTCCAATGAGACACTTCAGTAGTAATGAGTGTGATTTGACAGTAGAAAAGGTTACTGAAAACTGGAATTAGGGGGTAGGGGCAGAGCTGGTGGGTAGTACAGAGCTATGTGGGAATTCACAACTCTCTTTTTCACCTCTAGCACTGGGAACAACATGTTTTCATAGGAAAAAATACATTCTTAGTACATTCTTTTCAAGGTAACTTGGAAAGAATGCGTATAGGAACTCATATATTCTCAGCAACAACGTGGTATCAATAAATTTACAAATGTGTGCCAGTGAGTGTTTGGCTGTGGCACATGCTCCAGAGGGAAAGTTGTGGACACACTATATAGGGCAGCATAAAGAACGATAACAGGGAAGGGTGAAGAAGAAGGACCTTGGGTCATTGGCCTTCTCAACTCCAAGAAATGAATGAGACAAGAAAACAACAGTCAGAGCCCATGGTTCCAAGGGTGGGGACAAACAAATAAGAATATTCAATGAACACATGCTGGCTCAATCTATAGAATTGCAGCTAAAGAAACAGAAAAATCTCAGCAAAAGGAGTGTTGTCATTTTAGAGGATAAATAACGCCACTCGTCAAATCAATGAACACAGAAAATGTGAGTACAAGGAAACTGAGCTGTGACGTCACTATTGATTTAAAAGATTCAGAAATGGAATCCACTCAGACACCCGTTCCCCAAGGAACAGATGAATGGAAATGTGGTGCAGGGGCTGGAGAGATGGTTCCGCAGTTAAGAGCACCAGCTGCTCTTGCAGAGCTCATGGGTTTTCAGTTCCCAGCATCCACATGGTCACTCACAACCATATGTGTGTGACTCCAGTTCCAGGGGATCTGACCCTGTCCTTCTGACTTCTGAGGGCGGCAGACAGGCACATGGTACAAATACATACAAGCAATCAAAATGTTCATACATATGAGATAAAATATGAGTAAGTCCAAAGTTTTAAATATGGTGTAGATAACCCAGACTCAGAAGGAAAAATCTGCATGTTCTCTTTTGTGTGTGTGTGTGTGTGTGTGCGTGTATAGTTGTAATATTAGAAAGGGAACCACAAAGGGAGAAAAAGAGGTGTCCAGAAAGAATGGTAGTAACAACACCTGCAACATGACAAGATAATTCGGGTGAGAGGGAAGGTGCAAGGATACTGAAGTAGATACAGAGAAACACAGGAGACTCAGCACAAAATGGAATATGACTGAAAACCCAACAATGAAGTCCAGTATGTAATATGCTAATTAAAAATAAGATTACTTATAGAAATGCTAATCAGACACATTATAAAAATGTAAGGTAAATGTGTAGAAAGCCCCATGGAAAGTTTTGTGTTGGTAAGTTTGCCAACTTGAAGGAAAATAAAATCCTCTGAAAGATTTGAACTATAATCAACTAACAAAAGAAGTTACTTCATGTGCAAATGAAGGAGATTTTTGAGTCAGTAACTGAAGACTTTTCATGAGAAAACCCCTCTCCTGGTGGCTTATCAGTAAATCCCGTCAGCATTTAAGGAGAAGCCATTACCAACTGTGCAGAAACTGTTCTAGAATATTCTAGAGGAAAGATGCAGCGGCATTTCAATTTTATCCTAATAAAATAAAGACTGCCTGAAAATCTGAGAGGAAAACAGTCCCACTGGTCAGTAGACCAGTTATGTCAACCTTTAATCCCAGTAACCACAACAACACACACCTTCAATCCTAGTAGCCACACTGGTTGCCATAGAAATCGGATGGTGCATACCTTTAATCCCAGCCCTAGAGAGGAATATAAGACAGGAGGAAACAGCTCTCACACACAGTCTCATTCTGAGATTCCTGGAAGCAGAATTGCCATTTCAGACTGAGGTCAAGGTGAGAGCCAGTGGCTGGCTGCTTTGCCTTTCAGATCTTCAGGTTGAACCCCAATTTCTGACTTTGGAGCTTTTATTAATCGTGCTTCAGAAGGATTTCCCAATTTTTATAAGATAAGCATTGCTTTGATGGTGAAACCAGATGAAGTCCTTATAAGATTATACATGATGAAACCATATATAAGATACCTGTAAACTTCTGGCAAGTGAAATCTAATAGTATGGAAGCAAAGTGATGTCAGGTGGCGCCACAACCTACAAGATGCTTGTCTGGCATGTGTGAGACCCTTTTCCCTCCACAACACTAAAAGAAGACAGGATACTTTAATAATCCAACACCTCTTGACCATAGTAATTTCATCATTGAATCTGAGATTGGTACAAGACATTCTATTAACAATTTAGGTAGGTAAGCCAAGATCATCTCTGTAGCTAAAGAAAAGAGTTTTCACTGAATCTTATATCCATGTTTTTTTTTTTAATCCAAACAAATACAAAATAGATCACTACATCCTTGACCTAATAAAGGTCACCATGGAAAACATAGAGCTGAAATCATACTCAGGACCAAAATCAAAATTCCCTCATCCTCGGCTTGAGAATAAAGAAGCCACTAATAGTACCCATTTCCAATGAACCTTGTAATTAGGTTCCAGGCTCCTCATTTAGGAAAGGGAAACAAATACACAATTGGAAAGCAAAGGTTTCATCTTTTCTCCTTGAAGAATCGTCTAGCAACAAAGTCCTATGAAAGCTCAAATTAAATCAAAACCCTCTTTATATTTCCTTTCCAGCAATTTCCAAGAGGCTATAGTTTTGGTTGTTGCATGCTTGGAGAAATGCTTGGACAACACAGAGACCTAGGGAAGCTAACACACTTAAACAGAAAACCACGGGTGTCTTCTAAAAGCAGATTCTGTCTTCCTTCTCTGACTGCCCCAGCATACATACTGGCTTCCTGCTGCCCCAGTTAGGCAATTAATATTACAATATAAAACAGTCCAACTTTGAAATCTGAACACTTTAATAGCTCAATGTCTCTTTAAAAATCTAAAGTCTCTTAAATATGTCCCTTCTGTAAGTAATTATGATGATGATATTAATTTACATGCTTCCTTTGTCTAAGACAGAAGAACTGGGTCATAGTTACAGTCTGATCAAACAAAATTGAACCCAACAGTATATAGGGCCCAATGTGAAGCATCTGGGACTTAATGATGGTCACCTGGGCTCCAGAAAGCCTGGGTCAGCTTGTTGGTCTCCATCTCTGCCTTCCACAACAGACACAGCTTGTTGTGCAAGCTCAGGTTGACTCCATTATCTTTGGGGTTGTCTCATGACTCAGACATCTCTCCTTTGCTGGGGGTCTCTATTGAAATCGCACCTTTATCAGTGGCCATCCTGGCCTCTACTGAGAGAGACGCTGACCCTGCCACATAGTGACAAGTCCCAGCTACACACTATGACTTCTTTATGCCTTTAAATGATGACCATATGGGGAATATTATCTGACAAATTGCTGCTTCATGCCCCTCTGGACCACAGCTTCCTTCTGCTGATGGTGAAATACTTGTGAGAAGCCTTTGCCTCAACGACGCTGGTATCTTACTATTCACAGATGATTCTTCTGCCTCTGCTGACAAGTGCCTATAGCCCCAGGAAAGCACAGGTTTCCCCTCCAGACATTGTTAACACAAAATGGCACATGAACAGCCCTGACAGAGTCCTTGCTTCCCTCTGAAGCTTCACAAGCTGGGCCTCAATCATCTGTGCCTCCCTGAATATCCTGAGCTTCCACTGTAGTTCCTTAAGCTCGGAGCACTCAATGCCACTGGAAGGTGGTTTATGTCAGGTGAATCATAGGGTGGACCAGAGCTGGGATCTTAATGGCTTCCTAAGGAGAGAGGGCTAGAGGAAGTGATGACAGAGAAGGTGGGGGGACGAGGCCCAGGCATCCTCATTCAATAAGGCTCCCAATTTCACATTCAACAGGCTGCCCTACTCTGGGGCTTTGTCAGATGTGGCCCTTTGACCTTAGATTTCCCAGACTAGGACATAAAATAAGTCTTTCCTTAAAACTCACCCAGTCTACAACACTGTGCTGCTAGTGCCAGAAATTCCAGTGATTCGATCACCTTTGCGGCAGTCATGCCAGAGACAAGCATCCTGTTTCCCCATCCCCTTTCATGGCACTGTTGCTGTGGCAGGCCCACTGAACATCCATTGACTTCCCTCCGTGTGGCTAACACAGCTTTCAGCCCATGTTAGTAGCCTTAATTGTGTCTGTCTCTCCAAGAAATGGGCAGATTACAGGAAGGAGAACTCCTTTCCTGTGTCCTTCTTGATTTTCTTCATCTTACTCTGGTTTACCAGCTCTTCACATAAAGTGACAGGTTTCTAAGAGACAGGAAGAAATGCAAAGCCCTGGAGTGCTTGTAATCACAGCTGCTTAATGGTCCAGCGACTGGAGAGGGGTCTCCAGCTCGTTTTAATCCTAAAATGCTGGGCAGCATCTGGGAGTAAATGACATTGAGGGCCAGTAGTATTTGTTATCCTAAAAGCTTATTTGAGGTGATAATCATGAGTCTATAATAATTTTTATGTTCTTTACTTTGAAGCATTAGACTATCAAGTGACACACACTATATATATATATATATGTACTTGAAATATATAAACATAAGTATATACATATATGAAGACAAATTTTTTCATATACTTTGTGAGTCAAAATTTTAGCCTCATTCTGTTTCTGAAGCCATTAACATCAAGGTGCCTGGAAACTATAGAAATTATATCACCATACTATATCTAGCGTTCTGCAAATACTGCAGCTTCTTAATCAATGACAAGTTATGTCTTTCCGTCAATAGGACGACTGAGATAAAAATGACAGGCCAGGCATGTGTTACAAGATAACTCATTTTCCAAGCCATTATTTTGCTTCCTACCTGAAGTCAGAACCTGCTCTTCTGCCGTTGTCTGGAATTCCAGGATCTGGACACATGTCAGAGACCAGAGACACGCCTCCCTGGGTCACTACAACAGAGAGAAAGGTTGTCAGCAGGTTGCGCAGCAATCGAGGAAATACTCAGGAAATGTATGCAAGACACAATTCAGAGCTTCAAGGATCATGACTCAACGTGTGTTTTCTTGTACTGAAGCTGGCTCAGCTGCATTAAAGTGAATCTTTGCTCTTGAAAATCAAAGGCAACTTTGCCCACAAAAAGATGGTGACATCCTTTGGTTTAGTTCTTTTTTTCTATTGAAAAGGTGAAAGTTTAATTAGAAGCTCATTTGCTTTCAACGATTGCTCTTGTGTTGGTCCAGTTTATAGGACTAGGGAAAAGGCCTGTGCCTACGAAGAAGACAGCTTTGCCTACTCCCCATGGATAACAGTGCAGCTGATAATCATTAAGATCTATACGAACATACAGCCTAACAAAATTGATACAAGTTTAAATGTTGAATATACTTTACATTGAACTGACATGGGAGTGATCCCCTTTGCACAGCTGTACAGTTTCCTTTGTGAGCTTCCCAAGCCTCCCGCTGGGTTTCCAACATCACAGAATAGGCTGTAAGGATCCTGTGCCTATTGGATGCAGTGGATGGCACTTTGACATCCACCTCACCCTACATTACCTGTTAAATCCAATCACGGATATTTCTTTTTTCTTGTCAGAAATGTGTTTAACAGAGGGCTCATGATGCTGTTCATCTTAGTGAGATGTTGCGGTACGCCTGTGGGAGTGCTTCTGAGAGAGATCCCTATGGGATAGCAGATACCATCTGTTCTGTCCTCTGGATGTCACCAAGCCTGGGCTTTGGTGTCATCCATGACTGCAGCACAGTGTAGAAGTAAAAAGAATGTATAGACAAAGTCCAGGGAAACACTGCAAATGCAGGATCCCTTCTTGGTAGAGCATTGTGAGAAGCACACACAGAAACAGCCAGGGGGCAAGAACTGCTACACTGTGAATCTATCCCCCCATAAAGAGACAGAATTTAAGGGATTTTTCAGACAAACCAGAGGCAAAGTAGTTAATTTTAAATGGATTCTTTCTGAGTTGAAATGAAAGGACCTTAGATACGACTTCAAACCACTGAAAATGAGTTTGCCCTTAAAAGTAAACACAGAAAAATATATCTGAAAAAAATATAGACACACATATTCGTGTGTACATATAAATATTGATGAAAAGTAAAATCATTATTTTGATTTGTAACTTCACTTTTTGTTTTCTATACTATGTAAAAGATAAATACATGGAATAATTATAAATTTATATTGTTGGATATTAATATATAAAGGTACAATTTGTGAAATCAATAGATTGCTCTCAGGATTTGAACTGTAAGGAGCAAAATAGCAAAATTTTGTATATAAGTAATTCTAAATTGGTATTGATTGCATAGTTTGGGGTGTTGTATGTAATTCTTAGGTAACTACAAAGGAAATAGCTAGAATATTTAGATAAGAAGTGAATTAAACCTTGTCAGCATAAAATAACAAAAACTAAACAGAAATTAAGAGAAAAATTGAGGAAAGAAGAACAGAAATCAGATAGTAAAGCTGGTGTCCTCCTTGAAAAGGTTGATTTAATCGTAAGTGGATCCCATATCCACATAGAGGCTCAATGAAGGCCACCCAAATAGGGACTGAAACCACAAACCCTAGTCCTTCAAGGTCAGCTGTATTTGGAGATAAGTAATATGAAGTGTTGTTTCAGTGAAATCCTAATACAATAGGTTGAGCTGGACACTGTGTGCACGTGAGGCCACCATCACACAGTGGCGCCTATGGAAGGAAGACTGCCATCAACAGCCATAAAGATGTAGCCTCAGTGGAAAACAGATCTGCTGACTCCCACATTCCTGATCTGGAGAGCTATGGAAAACACATTTTTATGCTGCCTAAGCACGAAGAGCCCACAGTACGGTGCCATAGTATGGTACCCCAATGGTCCTCAATGATCAATGTTCTTGTTACCCAAAGATGGGAGAGCAAAAAGAGTTAAACAATAAAGAAAAACAATTAGCAAAACCCGTTGATCTATGCTCGCTAGAGGCTGAGTTTTCATCTAAGGACACGGTGAACTTGCCAAAGAAAAGAAGCTCAATTCACAAGAATAACAGAAGCTGTGAGATGCTGTGGGCAGGGAGGAGGGCGGTGTTGTTGCTAAGGGTTTGGATGCTTGAGTGGGTAAGATAGAAACATTAAAAGATGGATTACAGATGATTACAGATGATTTAGAATATGAATATATTTCATGCCAAGAACTGTGTATTTAAAATGCCTAAAACTAGTAGAATGTGTGATATATATATATATTTATATATATATACTGTCTACATATGAAATATCATATGTAGATATAATGGTAGCTATATAGATATGGATATAACACACACATACATATATATCCATCTATACACACATACACACACACATATATACATATATACACACATCCATAGGTATAAATGTAGTTTAGATGGAAATATGTTATTACCCATAATTCTGAAACATCTGGTTTCCTCCAGCCTATGGCTTTACTGAGTATCCTTTGCATATTAACCAGTACAAATGGCCCACTAGTTACTCCCTGAAACTATCTAATACAACAGTCAGTGATTTCAAAATTTGAGCCTACATGATTCCCACCATATTTTGCTTCTAGCTGAATCCCTCATACAGACTAGCTCTGGCTCATCCCAGGATGACATAATCCCACTGGGAACGGAAACCACAAAGTTTTGCCAAGAGTAGCTCACCCGGTCAGGATCTTGCCTCTCTGTCTGCAGTACTCTAATCTGTTGGGACCACAACACCAAGGAGCAGTTTTGAATGAGGAATGTCCCTCATATGCCCAGGTGCTCAAACAGGATGCCCTCCATTGATGGCACTGATTGGGTGAGGTTCTGGAACTTTTAGAAGGTGGCACCTTGTTGGAGGAAGTACACCAGTGGTGGCGGGCTTTGAGTGTGAGCCTCACATCACTTCCAATTTACTCTCTCTGCTTTCCTTATGTGGGTGAAGATGTGACCTCTTGGCTTCCTGCTTTGACTGCCTGCTGTCAAGCTACCTCCATCATCATAGACTTTCCCTTTGCAACTATAAGCCCAAAACTGGCTTCCTTCCTTAGGTTATTCTGGATTATACTTTTTTATATACAGGATCAGAAAGTGACTGATGAACTTCTCTGAAGGTACAGGGTATATAAGGAAAAACATGATTGCACAGATAAGGAGGTAGATGATAAGCCACTGAAGTGGAGGCAGACGTTAGTTATGACAAGGTGACAGAATATGTAAGGCACAAACAGGGTGTGGCCAAGCCTACAGTAAGAGCCACACACATTCTCTCCTCTTTAGAAGTGAGTGATGCCTCTCAAAACTGAAAACAGGTATGGGTTACCTCACTTAGTATAGTGTTTTCTATTTCCATCCATTTGCATGCAAAAT
>LOEQ01003781.1:45772-58417 GCA_001685075.1 Bramus lutescens
GTCTTCCCACAGGGCACGGAACCCTGACTGCTCTTTGGACTGGAAATGGAGGGGAAGGGGAAGGGGGAGAGGGATGGAATTGGGAGGGGCAGGAGATGGAAATTTTTAATAATAATAATAAAATTAAAAAAATAAAAAAAAAACTGAAAAGAGGTGAAGGCAGTGACAAGGAGCTGTGGAAATAGTTCTGCTTCAAGCAGAGTCCCCAGAGCATCAGAAACACAGTTTCAAAAGGGAAGAATTAACCACACAAATACCATTTAAGTCTAATTATGTTAGACCATATCTTTCCAAGCCTCATGGGACACATGCCACAGATGTCAATAAATATGTTAAATTCTAGTCAAAACAGTTAAAACTCAAAACTGAAAATACTAAAGAGGGACTCATTACACACATTTACTGCATTGTTTTAAAAAGGTAGTTACATTTGCAAGTGAGTGGTTGGTTACAGATGAGAACATTTGTACAAACTTTGACTGGATTTGGAATTTAAGACGTAGAGATTATGTATTTGTGAGTTTGTATTTAGGGAGGCGTATATGTGTGTGTAGGTGCCTGGGGCACCTTGTGAGCATTTGGGTGGACACTGGAGGGCAACCTTTGCTATTATCCTCCATGACTCCTCAGGTGGTACTGCCTCATTACTCTTTCTCTCAGAGACGGAGTCTCTTCTTAGCCTGGAATTTGCTGGGTAGGTTCTCTAAATGGCTAGGGACCTTCAAAAATCTGTCCTTACTGCCACTGAGATTACAAGCAAACACTACCCTCTCTATTTTTTTTTAATAATGTGGGTTCTGGGGATCAGACTTAGGTACTCTCCTTGTAAGCCAAATACTTCACTGATCTGCCAGCTTGCTGCATATATTTTAAATGTTTTTTTTTCATGGCTTGTTAACACAGAGTAAGTCATTAGCTGGATACAGAGCACTGTGAGGCATGCAGTGTGCAACTAATACTTCTACATTAAATGCCCTGCTCTTGTGAATGGCAGGTAAGATCAACATTACACTCAACTGGAATAAACCGCAAAGTTAGAGCAGGCAGCTAGGGAAGGAGCCACTGAGGATGTTTTGATGACAAGGGAGGATCGAGACAAGCTAGTGGAGATAAGGCTGATACTAGTAAAGTAATAAATAATTAAGAACAATAATTATGACAGGGATGATTCAAAAGTCAACAGATGCAACTGTGAGAATCTCCAGGTACAAATTGTATACAGCTTGGCCTTTCCTCCGTAGAATTACTCCACAGGATTTTTGCAGTAGAACCCATTTGACAGACACAAACTGACAGAATTTTGAAACCATTCACCCCATTCTAGTTTCCTTTCTGTTGCTCTGATAAAACATTGATCAAAAGCAACTTGGGGAGGAAAGAATTAATTTCACTCAAACGTCCAAGGGGCAGGCCATCACTGAGGCAAGTCAAGGCAGGAACTCAGGAACTCAAGACAGGAATCTGGAGGCAGGGCTGCGTGCTATACAATGTAGTGTTACCAAAGCCAAAGGAATTCATTCTGCCAAGGAGTACAGGAAAGCCACTGTGGGTGCTGCTTCCTAACTTACTTGCTAGATCACCTTTGCTGGTTTTTTATAAAACCCAGAAGAGTGGGCTGGGTCCTCCTATGTCAGTTATCAATCAAGGCAATTCCCCCCACGCTCACGCATAGGCCAATATGATCTAGACAATCCCTCAACAGAATAAAGACTCTAGGCGATGCGGAGCTTACAGTCAAAGATAACTAGGACAACCCTGGACCTAAGTTCCAGACTGAGCGCACTGCAGTGATGCGAGGGGGGAGGGGCTTTAAATGTTCAAGCACTTGGCAAACTAAAATGGAGCTATTCAAGAAAAAATTGCTTTTGTCTTTCAATATTTGCATTTCTTTTATAGAATTTTCTTTTCTATATTTTATAAAAATGATAAAATGGCACTGCAGATGAAAAGGGGAAGTAGAATGGTGTCGTCCTCTCATTCCCAACCAAGGATGCTCCTGGGATTCCTTCCGGCCCTGTGGTTGTAATTTCCCTTCATTTAGAACCCCCAGTTCAAGGGAGATAATCACAAAGCACAACCCTCCCCTCCATGACCAGTGCTGGGTGACAAGCAAGGACTAAGACTCCCTGTAGGGCATCCTTGCAAGTTCAAATTCCATTTATCATAGGAATAAATAATCCAGACTAGGAGACATTTTCACACTGTTTGGTTATGGTGAACTTTATGGCTTATTATTATTGCCTGCTTTTACCACTGGCCTTTTTTTTAATGGCCTTCAGATATATTTCTGTTGTATCAACTTTGGGACAAACTAATCATTTAAAGCCTTCAGGGAGGTGACATAATCAAGAATGTCATACAAAATATATTCTGATTCAGATTTCTTAGCCATTGTGCCCCCACTCTATCCCTGCCCTTTTGATGAGTGATTGCCTGTTCCTGGATATGTGTCAGGGGGACACCATAGACCATGGACTTCTCAGTTTGAAATCAATAAGCATGCACGTGTATTCCTAAAGCATACAGAAGCCAACAGGGACGACACTAATGAATAAGGCCTGCCCCTTCTTTAGAACAAAGGGATCTGATGCTGGGCTCCTCTTGACCCAACACATGTGATGGCTTTGATGATGGCATAATTGTAGCCCAATGACGTTCATTAGAGACCACAGCACCTCAGAAGGCACTGGCCTCTCCTTTGTTCCTTGTAGAGTATCTGACACCTACGGCTGGAGTTGGTTTTTCTCCATCCGCATTCAACAATTGCTTGTTACCGCCGTATAAATGAGTAAACTAAGAGCTGTTGGCATTTGATGAAGAGGAGGGCAGGTTGATGGGGGAGTTTATAAAGAATTAAATGGCCATAAATCCATTGGGTTTCTGGTTTCATTAGCATTTCTTATTAGTGGATCTCCAGTCAGAGATATTGAACTTGCTGTCTGTCATAAGAGAGCCAAGGGCTGAGTTTTCCAAACACCTAAATTATGAAAATATGCTCCTTATAACCAAATATGTTGATGCAATGTTTATTAAGCACATTTTCCTAGTAAATACATTTATATTAATTTTATAACTGAAAATTTCCCACGTTCTCTTATCTGAAATTGTGCTGATATGTGCTTCAAAAAGCTGCTAGTTTACAGTGGTCTATGAATTTAAGCTATATTTTAAATATTAATTTGATTCCCTACCTCCATTACTGAGAAGCACAACAGAGAACAAATGAGCCCTGATGGCATAACAAAGAGAGAGACTCTTCAGCCCGTACTTGGGTTCTTGCTCTTTCTCACATAACTGCCTCCCCATTCTGTTTAGCTGCCAGAGGCAGTGGCGAGCAGCCTACTTGATAAATGCCTTCCTAGCAATTGTTACCCTTCCTGCTCCCAAATCACCCCGGCAGGAATTCCCAAAGAGGACATATTTTCCTTATGTATCTTCAGATTAAACCATGATGCTTCTTTACTGTTTGAAGGAGCTGAGAAAATAAGCAGAGCCAAATAGAAAAACCCTGTGAGCTTAATGGAATATCTCAAGAGAGCCTTGAGAGTGACCTTTCACATGCCTCCTCAGACCCTGGCCCCACTCTCAAGTATGTACTTCAGGACCTGGAGACAGCCTTGCCCCGCACTGACCTGTGGGAGGAGGTCAAATCACCAGGAGAGTTCAGGGGAAAGATACAGCTAAGGGCCATAGCCTGAACTTTCACTCCAGTCTCTGTGGACACTTGAAACTCTGATTTCTCCTTGTGGAAACGTCCCAGAGCCCATGCGAAAAAAAAAAAAGCCTAAAGGATGCTCCCTATAGTCATCTCATAGTGGACCCTATAGGATGTTCCCTATAGTCATCTCATAGTGGACCCTATAGGATGCTCCCTATAGTCATCTCATAGCAGACCCTATAGGATGTTCCCTATATTTTTCTCATAGTGGATACTATAGGATGCACCCTATAGTCATCTCATAGTGGACTCTATAGGACATTACCTATAGTCTTCTCATAGCGGACCCTATAGGATGTTCCCTATAGTCTTCTCATAGCAGACCCTATAATCTTCTCATAGTGGATCCTTTAGGATGATCCCTGTAGTCTCCTCATAGCAGATCTTATAGAATGCTCCATATAGTCTTCTCAGGGCAATGACAACACAAAAAGCTTCTGGATTTCCTTGCATGGGATTGATGATGTCAGGGCAGAAATAAGTGAAAAGGGCTTGAGCTCAACATATAATTGACTTGGGAATCTATGTGTGTATTTGTGTTCATATGTGTGTGCACATACATGTGTGCCGACATACATGCAAACATGTTTCATTGTATAAATGATATCTAAAGACAAATATTTAACTTCACAATAGATATCCTATAACTCATATGCATATATATGTTCCAAGTATATATGTAAATATACAACAATCAAACATATATTTACTCAAATACATATTTAGTTCAACAATTATAAACTATATGTGCATTAAAATATTATATCAATACATCATATCAATACATCATATCAAATACATTGTGACTGAATCTCAAACCTTCCATTTATCAATTCTTTGATTTTTAAAAAATTATTATTAAGAATTTAGAAATTTATGTTTATGTATATGAGTATTTTGCCTGCATATATGTGAGTGTACAATGTGTGCCCAGTGCTCTTGCAAGCCAGAAGATAATGCCAGATCCCATAAATACAGACATCTTGAAATTTGCATGCAAATGGATAGAACAAGAAAAAAAAATCCCTAAGTGAGGTAACTCAGACCCAGAAAGATGAACATGGTATGTACTCACTCATATGTGGATGCTAGCTGTAAAGTAAAGGATATTGAGCTATAGTTCATTATCCTAGAGAAGCTAAGTGACAAGGTGAACCCAAAGAAAAAATACACAGATCACCTGGAAAGGGTAAATAGACAAGATTGCCAAGCAAAATTGGGAGCATGGGGGTGGGGGGGAGAAGGAAGAATGGAAGGGGAAGAGGAGGAGAAAAGGGTAGGGGAAGAACTTGAGGGAATGGGATAGTCGAGATGGAGGAAGGACAAAGATGAGAGCAAGGAAAGAGATATCTTGATTAAGGGAGCCATTATGGGGCTAGCAAGAAATCTGGCACTAGAGAAATTCCCAGGAATTTATAAGGAAGAACCCAGCTAAGACCCTAAGCAATAGAGGAAAGGGTGCCAGAACTGACCTTGTCTTGTAGTCAGACTAATAGATATCTTAAATATCATCATAAAATCTTCATCCAGCAACTGATGGAAACAGAGGCAGAGACCCACAGTAGAGCACTGGGCTGAGCTCCAAAGTCAAGTTGAAGAGTGGGAAGAGGGAGAATATGAGCAAAGACGTCAAGACCATGATGGGGACACCCACTAAAACAGTCTACCTGAACTAATGGGAGATCCCCAACTCCAGATGGACAGGGAAGGAATCAGCATAGGATGAAACTAGTCCCTCTGAATGTTGTTGACAGTTGCATGGCTGGGGCAGACTGTGGAGCCACACCAGGATTTATCCCTACTGCTTGTACTGGCTCTTTTTAAAACCTTTTCTCTTTGGATGGATACCTTGCTCAGCGTAGATATAGTAGGGAGGGCCCTGAACCTCCCCCAAAGCAATGTCTCTTACCCTCTCTGAGGAATGGATAAGAGTTGGGGAAGTAGGTAGAGGGAATGGGAGGAAGGAGGCAGTGGTAACTGGGATTGATATGTAAAATGAGAAAGATAGTTTGTTTTAATTTTTTAAGAAATAAAAAATAGAAAATATTAATTATATATATCAGAAGTACACATAGCAATTTTTTGATAGCAGTAAGTATATAAGTAATTATTTATTTAAGAATATGGCAATTAATACATTAAAGGATCATTGCTATCTATCTAGTCTATCATTTTATATATTACATATAAATATGAAAATAACAAGTTATTAAAACATTTCTTAAGATATGTATTAATCATTATAAATATAGAAAGGCAAAATGAATGCACTCAGGTGTACAAATATTGATAAATGCCATAAGGTATTGATTCTTGTTATACATTTTCATTTCATAATTTATAATGTTTGCTTAACAGAGCCCAAAATTCAAATGAAAACAGATCTTTTAAAATTCATTTTAAAAAGGTTGAATTAACTGAGAATCTTTGTAATAGAAGTTGGACACTGCAATTAGAATATTGATAAATTAATTTGATTTACTTATTCTGAAACCTAAATATTTCTCAAATCTTCCATGTGCAGCTTCACTCTGCGTCACTATGATGCTTGACGATGTGAATGTGAAGAAAGCAGATGGTGGAACTCAGTAGACAGAAGCACTGCCTGTGGACACTGACAGCCACCTTGGCAAACCAGCCTGGCATGACACTGGGGTGACATGGTGATTATAACACATACACAGTATTATAGCATATGCACAGTGTTGGGGTCATGGAGAGTAAATGATTAATTAACTCTTATTTCCTCACAAAATCCCACTTCTATTTCTGAGACCATAACCCTAAGTCACTAAAAATCAAATCTGTAGGTTTTGGAAGATTACCTAAGGTGATCTTCATATATGGTCCGGCTGTGGCATTTATTCACTTAGTTCTAAATGAACATATTATATTGTCTTTGCTGTGTTCCTAACCAGCAAGTTCTACATTGGTAAATTTAGGAAAATGATTTAATACTCTCATTTATCTGTTTCTAAAACTGTGTGAAGTTTTGCACAGAAACCATGAGACATTGCATTAAATGCAATGGCGAGAACCTTGCATGTGACCCACAGGTGACCAGCACATCCACATGCGTCCAATCCACACAGGTTT
Organism: Bramus lutescens; assembly: GCA_001685075.1. Lineage (NCBI taxonomy): Eukaryota > Metazoa > Chordata > Mammalia > Rodentia > Cricetidae > Bramus > Bramus lutescens. The sequence continues at coordinate 52,587 of LOEQ01003781.1, forward strand.
CTGTGTGTGAGTCATTTTTCTGCTTAATAAATGAGGAAATAGAAATGCATCAACACATCCTGCTAATTTCATTAAGGACATAGGAGTTTGGATTCCAAAGCCCCCATTTCTTTCTGGATTAACCTATTATCCCTCCAAAGAGATCTTCCAGGGAAACACATCTGTAGAGGACACACTAACAGGATGAGCAGCCCCTCCCACCCTTCACCCCTATTAGAGAAGATGCTCATTATACTTCAGACAGGATCCTCAGTGTCAAAGATTCTGATTACCAGCATAATAAAAACCTGTTAGAAAACAAAACACATCATACTATGCACTTTTTGATTAAAAAAAAAAAACAGGGGTAGATGAAGCCTGGAAATGTGTGGGGTTGCTCTCTGGGTGTAGCATGAGGTAGATTTGGACTCCACCATGAATCTACTTGTTGCCACAGGACCCTGGAGGGATACCATGGCGCTTGAAGGCCCCCATCTTCCCACCTGCAGTATCAGTAGGCAACACTGTTGGGGAGATTGTGAGATCCCCTAGCAATGCTCCACACACTGTTGTTTAATAGAAGCTGTCACTGTGAGCATCCACCCCTGTTCCTTTTCTCCTGAGGACAGTGGGGACTAAATAACCACAGGGGGCTCTTTTAGCTCTCAAATAACCTCAAGCCCACATCTGCAATACTTGACCTTGGGGGCATTCCATCTGGGGATATTAGTATGCTTGTGTCTACTCTATAAAGGATTAGGGGGTGGAACAGATCACCAGATCAACATAGAAAGACATGCAGGAAAAATAATCTTTTCTAAAAGCAATACACACTTTACATTAAGAAATGAAGAAAAGATTTGCACAGCATAAGCACAGGCTGAGAGAACAGTTCCTGGAATTTTCGCTCCCCAAAGCACAGAGTTTAGTGTCTTATAACTCAAACCAGGCAACTACACAGGAAAGCACGCTTTCCTGCCTCTAAGTGAGGAAGTGTGAAATCTCATTTTTACAGTGTTTGTGTTTATGTCCTATAGTCATTATATTTAAACACTAAGAAGGGATAATAGCATTTTTTGACATATTATGCCTTTTTATTGGTAGCAAACTAACAATTCAGATGACTTTTATGTTAGGCTACCCAATGTCAACATGAAATTAACATTTTACAAAAGGGGTAGCAAGCTAATTGTGGCCGATCTAATTGGTTCAATATCCGCACAGCTAACAAAGAACTGAAGGCCCATGCAGAAAATATAAATATCTGGCAGGCTCTAGTTTTCACAGAGTTGAACCAGACCTGATGGAGAAAATTAAAAAAACACTCCAAGAGAGAGTTGATGCTATATATCAGGCGGAATGACATTAGGTTAAGGATGGGTGGCATAGCAAGAGATAGGTGTCAGTGTTTTCTGAGAGGATCATTGGCATCGTGGCTAAAAGTAGGAAGCTTGATCACTGTCAGCCTCAATAAAGAGGGAGCTGGTGAGGTTTTCACTGGGTAAACAGTATTTCTGGGGCTTCAGCAGAAATGCGCATTTAACATAGCAGAAGTAAGGGAGTTTGTTCATTCCCACTGAAACACGAGCACAGGGCTAGCAGGTATTCTCTGTCTCATTTCCTGTCTACCCCCTTTGTCTTTGCAGTGACAGACGTACAATCGGCACAACCACGTGCCTGGGCCGATGATGAATTCTTCCAAACTCAGGCCAAGCTGAAGCAGGAGCAGCATGTGGAGTTGGGGGTATAACGGCAAAGTGGCTAGGAAGGAAGAGCAGTAGGGTATGCATTGTAGTTCTGGAAGCCCAAAGCAAAGGATGGACGCTTCAGAATATAGAGTTGCAAAGAGCCTGAGATGGTGTAAGACGCCATGGAGATGCAAGAATAAGAATCAGTCATTGCTCAGTCACAGGAAGAACACGTGGTGAGGTCAGCAAGCTCAGTTCCAGTCAAGACACAGAAGACCAGAGCCCACAGGTTGGAAGGGGAGATTTAACTCTTCTAGCAAAGTATAGTGTGTGGCACTAGACTAAGTGTCCTCATGATTTACCCTGAGGTGGGGTGAGGCGTTACGTAACTCTAATTCGGGTTCTTTAGTGACCTGAAATCATCCACTTGCCTTCAAAATCCAAAGCTTGAAAAACCTCGGGTCTGAAGGTAAGCTGTGTTTCCCTGTGGCAGACTGTAGTATCTGCTTGTCTCATCGTTACGACAGAATACCCGGCGCGAGCAAGTTAAGGCAAGAGAGGGTTTGTTCTGACTGGCGGTTCAGGGACACTGACCAGTGTGGTACGTGTGTCTGGCAGACAGAAGAACGCTGTGTTCCACTCCCTCTCCCTGTTGTTTTCAGTCCAGACCACGGCCCAAAGGATGGTGCAGCCCATGTTTACTGTGGGCCTTCCCTCTCGGTTAACCTTCTCTACCTAGTCTATCCTATGCATGCGTGGAGATTTGTTTCCATGGTGATTTAAAGTCCATCAAGTTCACAGTCAAAATTCACCAACACACAGACCTATACAAGAACCCACCAGAGAGCCCTGCCACCTCTCCTTGCAGTACCAAACGCCATCTGGGGACCCCCAAGTTAGACACACACAGCATTGATTCTATAGCTGTGAAGGAATTTGCCCCACCACCTCCCTGGTATCCATCATTTGTAAAATAAATACTTATTTCCCTATCCAAGCTTTGCTATTGTTAATGTCATTGTTATGGAGAGGGAACTGTTTGTATAATGTCTTTATGTTCTCAACAGAGGGAAAAATCAGTCTAATTTTTAAAATTCAAAGTTATAAAAGCAAAATGACTTAGGCAATGTTTTCTAAAGCTGCACTTTCTGACCCTGTTTCTTACCTGCAGACTGCTATGGCTTTTGTTGCTGGAAGGGCAGAGCTTAAGTCAACAATGCTGGATCATTCCTGGAGCTCTCACTGATGCTGGCACTCTCTCATGTGCTCCACACTGCCCTCTCAGCTCTTCTCCAATGAGATATTGAGCCAGCACTATACACTTTCCCAGGGTATTTCCATTTTATAGAAAATATAGACGTGTTTCTCTTGAGAGAAACATGAAAGCTCCCAAGACACCTCACAAGGTAAGGAAAATATCACAGATTTTAGATTATGGGTTACGTTTGAGTGCTGACTAGGCCAGTGGTGTTTCTGACTTTTGTTTAATTCATGGAAAGATAATTCTCAGTTTACTCTTAATGGAAATGCAAATTGTCCTCAAATAATTTCTCTAACTATAAAAACTAATATAAGTGTCTGAAACCATGACAAGTTCATTCATCAATGATATTTATACATGGGGGTGACTTGGTCAAAAGATGGCAGTGCAGACATCATTGCCAGGCCTTGTTCCTCTTCCTCTTCTCTTTCTGTCTGTCTCCCTTTGTTCCCATGACCCGGTGAAGGGGCCTAATACGTAACAGGCAAGGAGCCTGTGAACCAGCCTTACAGTCAAGTCATTTGCCATCCTGCACTAATCATCAGCAAATTACTTTCAAGCTGATGACGACTTCTTTTCATATGTTTCAACTGACTTTCTTTCAGTGAAGAAATTTAGGACACATTTCTTTTTTCCTTCAGAAACACATAGCCCAGACTGGCCTCGAACTCGTGATCCTCCTGCCTCTCTACCTCCTTCAGCAAATTCTATCGACATGTGCCACCATGACCCGTGTAGGACACGGTTCTTAACATGATACATATTGAACACTTTTTCTTACTCATATCAAACAAAACACAACCTAGAACACTTTCAACTAGCAAAATGCAACCCTAGTCGCGCAAATTGAAAAGAAACCTGTAGCCACGAGTTCAGGGAGCAACCTGGAGGCTGCTCCTGGGTGCCCAAGAGAACTCTGAGCACAAGGTATCTTTGGGGAACCACATTTTGCTTCAGACTGACAGGCTACCTAGTGAGTAGGGACAATAGGGACGACACCAAACAAATGCTTCTCCCTCTAGAATGATGCAAATGAAACCTGACATAGGTAAATCATAAGTGAATTCACCCTTTTAGAAGCCAGAGAGGCATGCTGAGAATTGCCACACAGCCAGTGATTGTGTCAGCAGGGAGATGATACAAGAATTAGACTCCCTATTCAGTCAATTAGTCATGTAGCTGCTCTCATTCAGAAAAGGTGAGCTGATCTGCCTTAACTTTAAAATAAATATTAATGGTGTATATTTTGCAAACATATCTGAAACTAGGCTGTTGCCTTAAGATAAAAATGAAAATGTCACATGCAACGTAAGCCCTCCCTCCAGCCACCATGTGCACTGTCTTAGCATCATCGGATTCTATTTCTTAAGCATCCATGCCATGCCTGGTGTGTAACCAGCAACACATTTTATAACGCCATGCTGTGAAAATTGCAGCCACGGAGGGGAAAAATAACTTGGGTGAATTTACTCATGATTGGTTAAAGTATCGGGACCACTCATTACATCTCAGGAATAGAAACTATGAAGGTGCAGATGATTGTTCTAGTGAAAGGAGCTGTCTCTACCACGCTGCTGCTTCTGCCGAAAGGTGAGCCTGGGTTGTATCTAACCTGCTCGATGAACGTGTCTTCTTGTAGAAGGTACCAGCCAAGGCCTTGGAATGTCTCACCTGACATTGCTGGAAAAATGATTGACAAATCTTGCTATGTGCTAACCTGTCTAACTGGTTAGACAAATAATGACACAGAGTGTTAAGTACGGCGTGAGATACAGAAAACAGCTCTCTGCAGCCAGCTAGGGATATCTTGCACAATCCGATTAAGTCCTAAAAATCATGTAATTACTCTGAATCTCAACTCTTGATTTGAAAATTATTCCACACATAAAGTGAATATACATGCTTAGGGGGGTCTCTGCCTACCAGATTTATCATTGGCTTTATCAAATAAACATAAACATGTTAAAATTTCTAAAACTTCTGCACTCTTTTGGATCCCATGTTTAGTTTTTCTATATTGTCAGTGTCCAGTTTTCCATTTGTTCACTTGGGTCTGTAAATAGGAGCTTCTGACACTGAGTAATGAAGTCGCTGAGAAGCCTAAGGGATCTGGTCACCAATGCAGCAGACCAGTCCCTGGCTGTCTGTGAAGGTAACAGCTAACACAAGTCACTTCATCTAGCCAATGGCCTTACTTTTTGGCTTCTTGCCTGTAATTTGTTGATTTCCACCAGATCCCGCTTGTGCACACAGAATATGCATATAAACACAGGGAGTCACTCAGATTGAACTAGAGTTCCCAGCCTGGCCTTTCAGTCATCAGCAACAGCAACAACTACATGGAGTTAGACTGAAACTCAGCAAAGGAAAATCCCGCTTCGTCTAAATCCTTGTACGTCTGATTGCATTAAGTGGTTTTATTTTATCTGACAGGATATCCAGGTGTGCCACGCCTGCGGTGATGACACCTATGTGACAGAATGTTCCAATGTTGGAGGTCAGGTGAGGGGCGAGAGCTTCCCAGAGCAATGCCCCCTAGCAGGTCCCTGGCAATCGGCCCAATAAAAAGGCCTGATTTGCCTTATCTTACTTGATCCTAGCCACGTTCTGCTTGGCTTTTCTTTCTTTCCTTCCTTATCTGTTATGGCTATCACAGGTCCCTCTGCGTGCTTCTGTTCAAGAGGATGCAGTTAATGGATCATCAAATTCAAAGAAACCATGCCTGCACGCCTGCCTGTGATTCAGGCCTTTGATCAGACAATGTTAGAACACCCACAATCACTAGGGGAGTTTGTAGATGCAGTAGGACAGAAGGAATTGCTAGAGGAAGTTCAGGATTCAGTCCCTGCATTTGGTAGACTTTAAGGTAAAGTCCCTAGCAGTCAATAAAAAACACAATAGAA
>LOEQ01003781.1:62857-74905 GCA_001685075.1 Bramus lutescens
TGTTATTTCCGGGTATGAGCTAGCCGTGTGGGAGCTGGGTGGGACGAAAAGCAGGCCCGCTCCCTTATTACTACATACCTAGGCTATGCAAAGCCATGAGTCCCCAGTCCCACCGAAAACCATAAATGAATAATAAAGGAACAATATCTACTAAATGATACTATTTTAGACTAACTCTGTCCTCCAACAGATGTTTAAATATGTGTAGAATCACTTGAATATGAAGATTATCAACCTCAAGTATATTTCTGTTTAACTATTGTAGTTTCTGTTATAAAAATTATCACAAACAAATAAAGGTTGGTCTTGGTGATGTGCCTCTATATTCATACCACAGCAGAGGCTTCCAGGTAGGAGGGTTGTAAACTTGAGGCCAGCCTGGGCTATCAAATAATAATGTTCTCTCTCCTCTCTCCTCCCTCCCTCCCTCCCTCCTTCCTTCTCTCTCTCTCTCTCTCTCTCTCTCTCTCTCTCTCTCCGCTCTCATGACCATTATAAAAATATTTTTAAAAGCTAACTATAATTACATGTGTTTCAATTATTTAAATTTGTGGTATACTATAAAAAGATCTATAAAATTTCAAAATTTGCCAGACAAAGAAACAAATGAACTGCTGCATTGTTAAACAATGGAAAATTCATCAGTCATAAAATATCATTTTGAGGAATGTAGGAAAATCTTCATGCTTTAGCAAATGAAAACAGTGATACAAGCAGTTAGGGAGGCCTGAGCACATCAGCGAAGTGTCCTGTCGTGCACATGCATGGCACAGGCCAGGCTGACATCCTGGTGTTGCCTGGACACTTCTTTGAGTTGTTGAAATATAGAGTTTTCTCAATATTTTCAATACTTTTTATGCCCACATTCCTCTGCAGTAAGAAATCATAATAGTAATAATCCATTTCAATTAAAAATGAATTCCTGTGTGTAAACAAGGGGAAATTGCATCTGCAAAGATAATGATCACTTCTCTTACAAAGGACTTAACAATTTGGCCATGTAGAAGTTGGGACAATGGGGGAAGTAAGGTTTTATTAGGAACGGATTCTTTTCCCTAGTCCTCAGTAGGATTGTTGAGAACAGCAGTCATTTCCATGTCCCCACCTCTACCAGGATCACGGCTCATCAGTGCCTCATCCAGGCACACCCCTTCCCCAGGAGCGGGGCTCATCTCCACAGAGACCACTGCACAGCTCTCCATGCCCCTGCATCTGCTGTGCTGTCCTCCATGCAGTTGCTCCACTGCTGTGTCCATGCTTATGGCTCAGTTTGGGTTGTGGGAGAGCGAGTGTTCCTCTTTGTGAGGGAGAGATGGATGGAGAATCATAATAATCATAATCGGTATACTTTGCCATCCACACTTCCCAACCGTGGAACTGCCTCTGTGAACACTGTCTTCTCCCTCTGCCTCTATGAACACTCCGTCTGCTCCCTCTGCCTCTGTGAACACTCCGTCTGCTCCCTCTGCCTCTGTGAACACGCTGTCTGCTCCCTCTGCCTCTGTGAACACTCTGTCTGCTCTCATTGCCTCACTCGGCTGTGACTCTGGTCATCTTAGGTACAGATCTCAAAGGAAGCTGAGTTTTTTAGACTTCAAATGAGTCACACAAGTCCAAACTCACTAGGAACATCTGTGCTACCAAAGGCAGATAATGGAAAGGTGTGTTCAGACCCAGGAAGACTCACGCTGAAGGACCAGCAAGGGAATCTGGGCCCAGGCCTGGAGAGGCTAACGCACCCTCAATGGCTTTGTTGGATCCACTGATCGGTGTTATTCTGGTTTGATGTGGTGCTCTGTGATACGGAATTCAATTCCATGAAATAGGGAACTACAGCACAGGAATTGTAAAATATCAAGCATGTTCAAAGGACACTTGTATGTGTGCTATTAAATATATATTAAAGTATTGGTTATGTGGAAAGACAGAGAAGGAGAGAAAGGCAGAGAAGAGGGAATAAGAAAAAAAGGGGAAAGAAAAGGGAAGGAAAGGGCAAGGGGAGGGCTTCAGGACGGCAAAGAGAAAGTAGGTGAGGTTGGTACTTTGGAAAAATGCACCTAGACTTCATATAATGTTTCTCATAAGTATTCTATCAATTTGTAATTTCTTTGAAATAATTTTATTTTGGAAGGTCATGAATATGTCATAAAGTATGAATGAATACTATCATCAACACAAGGAACGGTATTGAGGTGTGCTGGGTATCTGTGGGTTGTGTGCTCAGTGTGCAAATCTAGTGTAGTTCCACCTCAGAAGTACAAGTGCTGCCTGAATTTTGCAGATTCATTTCATTTTATTTGTATGTGTGTGTACGCACATGTGTGTGTGTGTGTGTGTGTGTGTGTGTGTCACATAAATACAGTGCCAGTGGAGGGCATGGAGGGGGACAAATCCCTTGGAGCTGGAGTTATAGGATGCTGTGAACTAAACATTATAAGTGCTGGGAACAGAACACAGATCCTCTAGAAGTGCAAGAAGGTCTCTTCACTACTGGACCCTCGCTCCAAACCCCATCTTTATTTCTTAAACTGATGCAATTCTCCATTGATACTAAAATAATTCATATAAAAATTTGAGATTACATCAGAGTATATAAGTTGTCAGTTTGGAAATATATTTCTGCATATCAATGTCTAACCTGCCTGCATAGGAGGCTAATGCATTGAGAACAGTTTATGCAGCCAGATACTTCATTTTTTCATTTGGAAGAATTACCTATTCAACTGGGGGGATGAATACATGTATGTGTTCATGTATGCAAGTGTGTGAGTGTGTGTGAACATGGAGGTTGCTGCTGGGCATCTCCCTCTAGTGCTCTTTACTTTCTGAAGAGCAGTTTACATGCTGGGGAGGTGCACAAAAGGTGGAAAGGCCCTAACTCATAGCCTAGAGGCAGTATATCTTGTTTAAAATTGGGTGCCATGTCTTCATTGAAACAAATTATAGCCCAATTAGGTCAGGTCCAAAAAAAAAAAAAAGGAAAAAAAAGCCACTAGAGAGTTGACTTTGCTTTAGACTAAATTAAGCTTAACCAGAGAGCATTGGGCAAATGTTGCTTGAGTTCATCACCCAAATTCTCTGCTGCCCCAGGTCAGGCCTTGCTATTCGTTCTAAACACATGTAAGGCAAAAAGTCAATGTACGTGCTAGGACAGCTCATGGCAAGCCACTAAGGTCGGCAAGGCACAGCAAAGACCCTGAGGACACTGTTAGATGTTTACCCTGTCCCCACCTCCACTCAGATAGTGCTGTAGAAGGACTCACGTTCACCATCCTCTTGCTATGGCATCAGCTGACCTCCCACATCTAGACCTACTCAGCTCCCTCACACAGCATCTTGATCTTTTCTAAGGCCATCACCCTTCTCAGAGGACACACTCAGGTCCTATGAGCGATAATACTATCAGATGCCTAGGACCTAGAGACACCAGGAGACATGAGCTTGTCTGTGAGGGAGGGAGGGAATTTCTAGATAAGGGTAACTGAGGTGAGAAGACCTACACACAAAATGTGGGTGACAGTGCTCCTTGACCTGGGGTCTTGGACTGAAGAAAAATGAGAATGCAAGCAAAGCCACAGCATTTACCTCTTTCTGCTTCCCGGCTGTGAGGAGAATAAGATCAGCTGCTTCATGCTCGGACCACTATGCCTTCCCTGCCGTGAGGGTCTGTACTCAAACCATAAGCCATGCAAACCTTCTTTAAGTTACTTTTGTTAGGTAGCTTATATCATCAATAAGAAACGCAAGGAATTCATCATGCCATGCAGATGATGCCTTTTTACACTGGGGGGGGGTGCTGTTTCTGGCACACTCTTCTACTGAAGTGCATGGCTGGACCCTTCATCCCTCCCAATGTCACCATGGTAACAAGGTTTCAGTGGTCATCACATGAGCATAACTCTAATTCTGGCCTGTCCATCCTCGGCTTATTTCACTCCAGAGCTCTGACAGATATGATCTATTGTGCTCTAATTACTATGCTTTCTCATGGTTTGTTTCTGTCTTTTCCCAGAAGGCATCAGAATGTAAAATTCCTCAGGACAGGGAATTTCTCTGTGTGATATCTCTCAAAGCTAGAACAAACAGCCTTGGCACATTTGGTATTCACTGTTGTTTGCTAAACAACAAAGGGCTCATTCTGTAAGACTAGAGTAACCTCCTCTTTTGGTGATTGCACAAAAGCTTAATCAGCATTCCTGGACATGCTAATAATATGTGCCTCCTGCCCCTGTGCAAGAAGTGGCAGCTAGGAAGGTAGCAAGTACCTCCTAACTCACCTTCAACCCACCAAATAACTAACTGCAAAGCCATCACACAAGTTGAGTGGCCAACAAGCACTGACAGATTTAATTGTGTGGAAGAGTGTGCGTGTATGTGTTTCGTTCTTGAGCCCAAAAGTTCAATCTGACCCTGACAATATCAGTGTGGAAACCATTGCTTGTTCTTGTGTCTGAAAATGACAATTCTCATTTCACCCATGGCAGCCTGGAGTTGTCAAGGAAAAATTTGATCCAACTTGGATCACTGATGTGAAGAGCTATGTCACTGCTCAGAGGGCCACCATCACATCTGGTTAGGAGGAATAGCTGCAATGATGTCACTTCTGTATTGAACTGTGGGCACCAGAAACAACAACAACAACAGAAAACAAAAAACACAGTCCCTTATCTTTACACTACTACATGCAAGCACACGTGTGAGCATGCACACACCCACAAACACACATAGGCACACACACCCCACTCCTCCAATTCCATCTCTGTTTTGATTCTTCATCTTCAGTTTGACTGAACTATATGCAAAATAGTTTACAAAGACCAATTTAAAAACTTAGAATAGAAACTACAAGATCTATAACATGACACATTGGCCAATAGTGTCCTACAGGAGAGGCACATTGGGTGTAAATATTAAATATGACATATTTAGATATGGTACAAAGGTGAGCTGTGTGAGGCACCTACATCGGAGCATGTGTGAATGTCAGGGTAGAGGGTACGGAGCAGAGAAAGCATGCTGCAGATGTAGTATGAAGGGAAATAAATGCCCAGAGCAGGCATTTGTCAAGTTTTTTACAATTTCATTCCTCATGTCATTTCCAAAGTAGTTATACCTTTGGTTCTCTGGGTGTGGCAGAAGATGGTGAGAAGCCCAGCATGGATGACTCAGCTGCAGAAGGACCTACCATAGTGGACTCGGGTATCTTGCTATCAGTGAAGGATTCTTGACCTTGGGCAGATCAGCATAGAGCTGAGGATTCATGTGGGCTTTCTAGTGCCTCCTCCCTTCCCACCAGTGTTGTCAAGGCAACAACAGTCCACCGAGTACCACTGTGCTCCACCTCACCTTCCCTAACTCATCTGTCTCCAGGCGAGGAGACTGACTCTACTCTGGGCCAGGAGACAGAAACAGCCTTCAGCTGGGAGCCATGTGGCGACCATGGTGGCCATCACGGCCTTGGTGCACCTCTCTGTACGTTCAAGGCATATAAGGGTATGGGAGAGTTACCATGAAGACTAAAGATTTTACTCTCTAAGACATCACGACTGTGCTTTTTGTGACCAGCCAAGGAGAGGGCATCTCAGATTCTCAAATGTCTTTCTTTTGAACACAGGGAGTCAGCAAAGTATACTAGACAGTGAGCTGCTAGGGTGCTGGGTTCTGATGTAAAGCTAGGACCCATGGGCCAGAAGGCACCTGACTGTTTAAGCTCGCTGTCGTCAACTTCTAACACACACCATAATGCTGTTTTGAATATTATATCTCGTTAAATATATCAAATATCCCTTAAATTCTATGAGTGTAATGACATAAACAGCATCATCCACCTGTGTGGAAATCAAGCTCTACAGGCATTGGCTAGCTCCCCGGTGCTGAGCACACACCTGCAGCACACTGGAGGAGAGGTGACCAGTTAACCTGCCAAATGACTCAGTGGGCATTTCTGGGAAAGAACCCTGAAGTTACATCTCCCTCTGAGGATCATTTGTAACTCAGTATAGACTTACACACTACAAGCTAGCTGTAATATAAAGAAACCTCAGATAGTGTTTCCCTGTTTACAAGGATCAGGAACTGCTGAAGGTGAACTTTCTAGACCTCACCTTATGAGTGAACATGCCCAGACAACACTTTATTGTGACTCAAGAGTCAGAGGGACCAGCACCTGCCGCACCATATCCTGTTCTGCATCCTTTAAAGGCTAGTGAAGATGTTTTGAGCTTCATGGGCTCTTGCCTATGTAGCTCAGGGTATGAGCACGTGACCCCATCTGTACTGGAAACATGGACGGGATGTCTGCCTGATTGGGAAAGGCATCCTTCTTTCCATGATCCGGTTCTGCTTCCTGTCTGGCAACCTTGTCTGAGTGGATGAGGACTCCAAAGCCCTCAGTCTAGAGGGGCTAGTGAAGGATGTTTCACGATAGGGGCTGCCTGCTGGGTGCTGTGAACCACTGTAACAGCGCAGGACTTCTTAACACGCAGAACAGCAAGTCTCCGTCCCTTCCCACTTTAGGTCCATTGTTCTGCCACTGGGATCTGCAAGCATGACTAGAGGAGCTGCCTGACAAGAACCACTCACGCACAGCCTCAGCCTTTCACACACACATCCATGAGTGGGCAAAGGCCGGCCACACTTATGGGAAGGGTGTGTGGAGGTTTTCCACCAACCTCAGACTGATCATCCCCCACCCCAAAATGCCATACTGGAAGTTAATCTGAAAAATGCAATTTGTAAGGAAGCTCGTGGTGATGGGTAACAAACTACTGAGGGAATCCTGGGATGAGTGAGGAAAACAGCAGAGACCAAGAGCATTGTAGAGCACCAGGCGCTGAGGGCATAAGTTCACTTCCCAGCATCTTTCAGAGATGCGCAGTGGCAGAATTCACAACCGTGTTCTGCTTGAGAATATTAAGTCTAAAAACAAGCAAAACCCAAACCAAAAACGAATGAGGGAACAAATGGAGCAAGCTGGGTAATTCTTTAAAAGAGTTGTGTTATTTTATAGGTGTATGTTTGTATGTGTGACTGAATTTGTGCTCGTGTGTAATAAAGTTCCCTGGAGCTGCTAGATGTGGGTACTGGGAACCAAGTTCAGGACCTTGAGAAGAGCAGCAAATAGTCTTAATACTGAGATTTCTCTTCAGTCCCCAAATGGGAAATTTGTGATTATTGAATCTGTGTGGCATCGCCAAACAGGAGCGGTATAGATTTTCACAGTAAACCATCTCAATGATGTGACGTTAAAAAATAAATATTATTGGCAGATCTACTATGGAATATGGCACGGGAATTCTTCAGAATAAAACATTTTTTTAAAGAAACTGGAACAAACGTAGTTAAGTAGCAAAGACACTGGATAAATATCCCAGAGAATGGATGCTTTGCACTGAGATTTCTACTCTCCTGGTTCATAATGACAAGGCAGGGAAGTCACGCAACCTTGTAGCAAGTATAATTTCTGGTGGGCTATTAGTCAATGCTAAACAAGGAAATCTTTTGCAACACAGGGCTGAAGCTAGATAGCATTACTGAAGGTGAGGTAAGCCAGGTACAAAGACAATGGCCATTGAAGGTGAGTCTGAAAGAGTCAACTCACAGAAACAAAAGGAGAAGCCTGAATGTAGGGGCCGCGAGAAGAAGGGGAGACAGTTAAAATGAGAGTAAACATCTTTGACCAAGGGATAGGTCCCAGATATCTACTATACGCCACACTAACTACGGTTAGAAGTAATGGGCTGTGTTCTGGAAAAGTACAGACTGCTTCCCCTAAAGCAAATTGGGGGTGGCTGATGTGTGTGTTAGCTTGAAATAGCCCCTCCAATCTATATACATACTCTACCATAGACAAACATCATGCTGGGTCATATTAATACATACTATTTCTTTTCGATTTTTAAAACTTAAACTTCATAGTTTTAAAAATATGAGTAAAAAAAGACAAAGGGGAAAGAAAAGGCGGTAGTGTGTGTAGAGGCGGGGTCCCAGGGAGGACAGAAGTGGAAGGCCATGTGAGGAGACCCTAGCCAGACAGAGACTGGAGCCTGGGTTATGGTGTCTCGGTACCTACCGTCCTGCAGAGTGACACTCACATAGGAAGAGGAATTGAGGCTTTGACTGAGTTTACAGAAACACTTTAAAATGGACATTTTTCTTCCTTTTCTTTCCCTCTTGATTTTATTGGCAAGCTCGGGCTGTAATTTGTTGTTGTTTCATTCCTGGGTAAAATGTTGACTCTTCGAAAGGCATATCACTTAAACCTATGTCGGGTAAATAAACAAACATCTTTGCCAATGAAAAGGCAGTAATTAGAGTCTAAAAAGCAGAAGTGTTTGCCTTGGGCTAGAATGAATACACAAATATTCCTGTGGGATCTGGTGCCTGCCTCTGGCTTTTGTAGATACTATGCGATGATGGCGGGATACAGTGACGGTGCCTTTCTTGCTACTGGGCAGGATGAGGTGGGGGGAAGCATGGTGAGACCCTACCATCACCCACAGCTTAAAAACACAAAGTAAAACAAGCAAAATCACTAAGTACGTGACCATGTGATTTTTATGAAAACAGATGCTCTGGTCCATAGAGATTGGCAGACAGAGATGAAATGTTATTCTAGGGCAAGCCTGTGGGCTCCTTGGGGGTGATTATTCAATTAAAGAACAGAAAAAAAAAAAGCTTCTGTCTCCAGGTAACTCCAGCAGCTGGTGTCTCATTCCCTTGGCACAGACACCAATTCCAGTACCAGCCCAACTTCCCTTTCCTGTCCAAATAGCAGACAACTTAAAAGGTGGGAGGAGTTCTTCTGGCTCATGGTGTCCAACATGTCAGTCCATTACAGCGATAGGCTGTGGCAGAGCCAGTGTCCTAACTCACTACAGTAGCAGAAGGGAAACAGGAAGTCATCAAGGATCCACCTACCTCAAATGACCTACTTTCTCAGGTCACACCAACTTCCTAACCATTCTAGAATGTCCCCAAACATCTCCCCAGTATGAGGTTACACATTCACATGAGCCTCTGTTCTCAGTTGACTGTCCCCCATGGCACTAGAGACTCTGCCTCAGGTACCATGTTCATGACTTTTTCTCACATTTAGGGCCCCTGCTGCTTACCCAGTTCCCTACATTGAAAAGCTCACCAAGGGAACACCATGTGTATCAGGACAATGCCACAGACACTATGTATTTTAATGCACAACAATTACATTTTACACAGCACTTTGGGGGTCCAGAGAAATAACTAAATAACTTTAGGTAAAGTCTCAACACAAAGAGGGTGGTAGTTTTTACAACTTGTACATTCTCTCTGATATTATTTTGGCAAGTGCACATATTAAACGGGGTCCCAGTGGCTTGACATGCTGTTTGCCAGCCCCAGAGGAAGTGAACTCTAATGTAAAAATGCTTTTAAAATGCAAAAAGAAGGCCCACAACTCCAGGATGGCCTTTTTTTCAGAGAGGCTGAAAGGGAGCTCCCTGGTGGGCCACAGAGGGGTTTAAAAAGAAAAATGGTATTTTGGTTCAAAATGTAAATTTGCCCTTTCCTGCTAACGCCAGCTCAGCTGGCCACTCCTGGATGTGAAAACAATCGATCTCCCTCACGGTGGGTGCTTCCACATTTTCCATGCCTCCTGCTCCCCTTCCTGGACTTTTTCTGACATTATTCTCTGCGCCTCCTTCTTTTCCCTGACTTGCTCTCTGTCATCTCTGCTGTGGGGACTCTGAACATCAATCTGTTTTCCTCCTTTCCCTGTTTCTTCTTCCTCCCTGGCTATTACCTCTGAGTATCATGAGGAACTCTGCCATTCAGAAACCAAAGGAGGATACACAGCTCTCCACTCCAAACACACCAGTCTCGGGATGCCTATAAGACAGTTTTCTGACAAAGTCATTTCTCCCTCTTTTTCTCTCTTCCTTTCGGAAGCACATTGTGTAACAATAATAAACAACAATCACTCTCAAGCTGTAGGATCCCAGGCCTAACTCTGTCCTTCTTGTGTACATGCTTCGACACGCCCAGACACAGTCTGTCCTTCCTGTGTGCATGCTTTGACATGCCCAGACACAGTTTGTCATTCCTGTGTGCACGCTTCGACATGCCCAGACACAGTTTGTTGCTTCACACACAGATGAACATCAGATTCTCTCAAGTTTGTTAGACAACATTCAAATTCTTAGATAAGGAAATACAGTCAAATTAAAAGTGAAATGTTGAGAACCAGGCTTGGGAATATGCACCTGTCATTGCCAGCATTTGAGAGGCTGAAGCACAGGATGGAAACAAGTGTTTGGGGTTAACCTGGGCTGTGATAAGCATGAGATGCTGTCTCAATAAGAAAAAGAAAAAGAAAAGAAAAACGAGGTGTTTATTTTCCATCAGTTAATGAAACCATCCTTTCTCACTTTCTTTGCTCTTTCCTTTCTTTTGCCCTTTCTTTTTACTTTTCTTCCTTCTTTCCTCGCTTTTTTGCTATTCCCTCCAACATTCTTCATTACCATTATTTTCTTTCAGACCAGCAATTCTGACTCTGGGTCATGACCCCTTTGTTGTAGGAATACCCTTTCACAGGGGTCACCTACAACCATTGGAAAACACAGGCTATTTACATTGTGACTGATAACAATAGCAATATAAAGGAGCAATGAGAATAATTTCATGCTTGGGGGTCACCACACCACGAGGAACTGTGCTAAAGGGTCACACCATCAGGAAGGTTGACAACTACTCTTTTAGACTGTCTTGTCATGGAGGCAAACCTGACAGGAAACTCTTGGCAATGCTTCTGCTTTGGACTTCCAAATGTCAAAATCCTGACTCAAAACCTTGATAATCTTAGTTTAACATGAAGATTAACTAAATTATCCTGCAATGGGCGAGGTGGACTTTATTTTTGCAGTTGCCGGGGCTTGAACCGAGAGCCTTGTACATAGCAAGTTCCCAATCTATTACTGAGAAATACTCTTAATCCTTGCTGTCTGAAGCAGGTGACCCAAAGCAGTTCAAGCTGCCCCTAAGCTTGATGTCCTCCTGCCTGTGCTTCTCAAATGCTGAGGTTAGAGGTGTATGCCAGCATACCCTGTCATAAATGTGTACTCCATGAGCCCCTCCTGTTGGTCGACACAAGGAAAAGTACCTTTTTGGAGCATTACACCTGTCCCTAGGCGGCTTCCATGGAATACCTGTCCCATTCATTCGTTCTGGGAACATAGCCCACCTTGTTCTCAGAAAAACACAGGATCATCCCATCCCAGGAAACGGACTTCAGAGCTAGTGAGGCTAGGCCACCACCCATGGCAAGGGAAAAGGGACTCATGGGTAAGTAACATGTGGAAGGTGATTGATACCTTCTTTTGTTATTCATTTGTTAGCAAAAACATGAATGGGCTCCTCTGCATGTTCTTAGCACAGGGCTGGGTAAGGGAGGGGTGTGGAGGTTAACAGAGCAGGGACCTCCCTGACAAGAAAGCTTCTTGAGGTTAACTGGCCTCTAAAGAGACAGGCTTCAGGGTGTGGGCTCAGTCCAAGGACTTGCTCTGAGTAGAGCTCGAGGTAATAGAAAGTAGGCAGGTTTCAAAGGCCTTCAAAACTCCTGGTGAATGTTTCTATGTTTGAGTTTCATTTTTGTGTGTGTGTGTGTGCGTTCGTTGTGTTTTCAGGGATAAACTCTCTCATTGAGGTAAGAGTGCCAGTACTCACAGCATTTGCAGGAATGCAAACCTATATGATTTCACAGACTTTTAGGAAGATGTTGAAGCAAAGAACTATGAATCTATTTTAAAATCACCTTTAAATTCATTCTCATGGGGCTGAGGACATTTGTTCAATGGTTAAGGGCATTGGCTGCTCTCCCACAGTACCCAGGTTGGATTCTCAGAATCTGTATGATGACTCACAACCATTTCTAACCCTAGTTCCAGGGGATTCGATGCCTTCTTCTGGTCTCCATGAATGCAAGGTGGGCACTTGGTACACAGATATGCATGCAGGAACGAACATTCATACAAATGAGATGAGATACATAGACAGACAGACAGACAGACAGACAGA